>SRSE01000059.1:0-209026 GCA_005024645.1 Planiliza haematocheilus | reverse complement strand
TTACGTCAGGATTTAGTAGGAAATCTACGCAACTGTTAGTACATGAGGCCCCTGGTCTGTGCCCACCACTGAGCCAGCCCTCCTCACCAGTCTGACCAGTGGAGCGACGTCCCTCTTCTTGCTGTTCCTCCCAGCAAACCACAGCATAGAAGAGGACGCGCACAGACAGCCTTTATACAGTAGGCATATACACAGACTGCAGGTGAACAAGTAAAACAAGTCCAGTATTTTATTGTGTCTTGTGGGGCAGTTGACATACTGAGTGTATGTGAGCAGAACAGATGAGGAAGAAGCGTATAGTGGAAGTCTCCAGAGATGAGGAAGAGGGCCTGTGGGTGCTGTGTCTGCAGCTTGCTGGTAACTGAGAGCAGGGCATCAGAAGCTGTGTCTGCCTTAGCAGATGGGGGGACGTACACTGCTGTCACAATAGCATGTGAAAACTTCCGTGGCAGATAGTATGGCCTCATGCAAACTGCTGACACTTCAATGTCCTTACTACACAGTTGTGCAAGTCCCGAAACAAATTTACAAACCTCAACCAACAACTGGAAAGGGAATGTACTTAACAGTCCATAGATGATTCTTTCGTTTTGTTTTTTTATTGCTTAATTATTTACAAACTAAATTTGAGGGAAGAGGAAACTAATCAGTCTAAACAATCTATGGAGTGCACGTTTCCATGGCTCAGCTTTGCTGGGAACACCCCTCACCCCTAGTGCGACTTCCATGAAAAATACTATGGATGCACCGAAATGAAAATTCTTGGCCGAAACCAAAAACTGAACATGAGGAACCCGAGGCTGAAAACCGAAACACTGAAATACCGAAATAAATTATGGTAATTGTTAGTACCATTATAATAAATAAATCAATTCCAAAATTACAATCTCACAACACTATATTGAACATATCTGACATCTCAAACAGAAACAATGTCCTGTAACTTTGGGGCCGTTTCTACACCAGCTTTGTAAAAATGTTTCCCTCTTTGTAATGTTGGTTTGCATCTCTCAGCCACTGTAATAAACCTTCACTCTGCGTACCACAGGTTCTTTGTTCATCGGAGCCTCCCTGCTCGTAACACATTTAAATTCCTGTTAGGGGAAAGATGGAGGCGCTGACACAAGAGAACAAGGAAACAGGTAAATAGGTAAAAAAACAACAACATGCCTGGTCTTGATTCTCTACTACTTCACTCTTTGTCCTGGTTGGGTGTTTGGTGTGATGTCCAAATTCCTTAAACTGGCATTTTACAATTTCCTTGACAAATGAGTTACCATGTTTATGAGTGTTACAGTTAATCATTCTTTCATCTGAACCTCAGAGCATGTGGTTTGGCCTTTAAACAGTAGTTAATTATTCACAGCAAAAACTGACCTTTGACTATGTGAAACCGTCATTTAAAACTGATTACTGATATCAGAGTGATAGCTACTTGTTTGTACTTGGCCTTTCTGTTCTTTTTGCATTAATCGTTTTTACTAGTTATTTAGAAAGAAATGTACAAATCATAAATAATGACACAGTCTGGAGAATGTAACTACATAAAAGCACTCAACTCAGTGGAGACAGCTAAATTTGTCAATAATCATTTTATTCATTCAAGTGTCATTCAAACTAAATTGTAAATCTTTAAAATCCTCTGGTCAGGTGTTAGTCTGACAGACTGCGTACGCTCATGCTAAAATCTGTGTCCTGGTTCTCTCAACCCAATGAACACTGATGAAGACAGCACCTTTGGGATTGGGAGGCAGTTCAGCAATGTGACTGTGAATACAGCTTTTTATGTCTTGCTCCTTTACTCCTTTCCATGATAAGATATGTTTTATTCATCCCACGTATGGGAAATTTCCTTGTTGCAGTAGCATGGAATTTGGCAAATATATATACAGACAGCATGACGACTTTGACATGGTTAAAAGAAAAAAGAAGTTACACAATACACATTTGGGGGAAAAAAATATACATATACAAATATCTAAGATTTATTTTGTAGTATGTTGTCTACATCAGCAAGAAAAAAATAACTACTCAAAACAGCTTGGCAGGAAGTCAGCACTGCTCATAGCTGAAGACAGACTGAATATAGACTTTGAGGTATTTTAAAAATCAGCCTCTACATAGAAAATATCAGTTTAGCATCAAGCCAGTTAAACATCTAGGATACTGATCAGGGGCCTCATGTACAATACAGACGGGTTCATCACAAGTAGGAGCAGATTCTTTATACAGACGAAACAATGAAAACAAACTGTGAGAGGAGTTTTTGAATATTCTGAACCCAGTCGATGCATTATATCATTTTAACTACAGCATGCTTTGGTGACAGCTGTGCCAGTATTCAAAAACACTTGGATCAAATTGCTCAAATGAAATTTGTTTTTCTTTTTTTAGACAGAGAATCTGTTGTACTATGATAATACCGTTTTCCATAAAGGGAGAAAACAATAACTCACAATACATCAGACTTAATAAATAGAGCTAAAGACAAAATAAGGGCAGCACAGTGGTGAGGTGGTTAGCTCTGATGCCTCACAGCGAGAAGGTCCCTTTTTCAAATCTATGGGCCGACTGGTTCTTTTCTGTTTGCATGTTCTCCCTGTGTCTGCGTGGGTTCTCTCCAGGTTCTCCAGCTTCCTCCCTTCATCCAAAGACATGCTGGTTAGGTTCATTGGTGATTCTAAATTGGCCATAGGTATGAGTGTGAATTGTGGTGTGTCTCTCTGTGTTAGCCCTGTGATAGACCTGGAGACCTGTCCAGGGGGACCCCACCTCTTAGCCCAATGACAACTGAGATTGACTCCAGCAGACAACACAACCCTTAATTGGAATAAGCAGGTACAGAAGATGAATGAATGAAGATATAATTACACTCTGGAGACTTTGTTAGAGGATCACACTGATCTGTGTCATGACCTGCTCGTAAACCATGATATAAAATGGAGAGGACACAGGTAACATGTAAAAGGTTTCAAGACATGTATTTACCCCCTACGCGTGAAATGAGGTTGAGTAGGAGTATCAGTATGTCTGTCAATGCCTGCATCGTTGTGTGTGTGGGTGTGGTGTGTTGGAAGCTGCGAAATAAAGTGACTAGGCTGAATAATTTACACCGGAGAGATCATGTTGATAGTGAGAGTGTTAGGGCTGCAACGGCCAGGGGCTCCAGGATACGAGGGTACCCAACAGACAAGCAACCAAAACAAGGGGGGCAAACACAGAACAGGTCATCAGCAACAGGCGGCTGTCATACCTGTTTCTAAATCACCATCTGTAGCGCGGAAATCTGCACTGATTGCAGTTTAAAAGAGAACTTATTAACAACAATAAAAATGGATAACGGATATGGATTTTTTTTAATTAATATAGATAGAGTAAATATCCAGATTTGTAAAAGCAAAATCTATTTCTATCAAGTATCCCCCCTGAGGAAGTCAAATTATTCAAAACACAAAAACTAGCAACATAGGTTTCTCTATGAAAGAAAAATATTTTATGTATGCACTCAAATGCTTTTATGTATTAAATACTTCATGATGTGGAAAAAATAAATCTGTATTTCACTCGCTGATTTAATTAGTCATTGAACATAAACAAAATATACTCTTATCAATATCATGTAGTAAATATTTTTAAATGAAATATGTGAATGCACGTGACTAGCCCCATTCTGCGGATTAAGACATTGTTCATTTTATCTGAAGAATCTCGTCTCATTCTGAACCAACAGAAACACAGAATAATTCTTATACAAAAAACATTCACTTGTAAATTAACAGATAAAAGTTTATAGTGCAAATAGACAACTCTTAACTTAAAATTGGCTCCAAGATGGGGTGAGATGGAAACCATATCCAAAACATCATTGAAGGTGGTCGACAAAAGACAAGATCGTAATGGGATCATGATGGTGTTTGTGGTTAATTTCCATTGTTTTGCATGTAGTAAGGGTTTTCGTAACCCTGGCTCGGATCATAGGAGTTCACCCACTGCAGTAGAAAACAAAAGATTCTCTATCAGAGAGAGGGGAATAGGCCAAGGAACCACAGAGCTACATAACAACACAGTTTTGAGCAACAAGATTGAGCTTCCTATTTTGTTATTTTCTTTACATTAACATTAAAAGAAAGGCAAATGGACTGTCCTTTGTCCTTCAGGTGTATGTGGATTCAGCTGATCATTTTCTGACGAGCTGACAGACTCTAGTCATGTGAGTTTTCGGATGACTAGAGTCTGAACACCCACAGTTCCTATTTAAAACCCCAACTCCATGTCAGTCCTTTACAACTTACTTCCTTTAAATGGCTACAACAAATCATCTCCAAAAACTCAACAACTCCAGCGGCCTCTCTTTAGTGTGTTTTGAATATAACATGACCTGGATAACTGAAATAGAGGGAATACCCACCTGGCCATTTCTGCCAGTCATCTCCAGGCTGGTGCTGCTGGCGTTACTGGCGCTGTCGTCGTTGACCGTTGCCCGTGGGAGTCTAAGAACCCCAGCTTTGGTAAAAGCTGCCAAGCCACCGGCCAACTCATTACCCGAGTCTGAAGATTTCTTGTTGACTGAGTTGCCATTGATCAATGGTGCCTTGGGAGCAGACTGGTCGATGTAGGGCTTTCCGACAAAAGCAGTATTGTTCGTCTTTGACTTTTTCTTTAAGAACCTAACAACATTAAAAGAAAATACATGTTACAGTCAACTGTCACTGACTGTATTATTGTGATTAATTTTGTTGAATTCCAATGTAATTGTTCGAATGAACTGAAATTATAAAGGAACATACAGTAGGAGAACGACGGATATGAGCAGCAGTCCACCGAGCACAGAGCCGACGATCACCAGGGCGAGCTGCCATGCTAATAAACAAAGTAGAGGACGTCAGTATCACAGCACACAGTAACGTGGTCTATAGATATATTATTGTTTCATTCATTGTTAATCATGTGCTGTAATACTCACATTCATTGCAGTTCAAACCAGAATAACCAAATGGACAACTGAAAGACAAAGAAAATGACTATCATTCGGATGGATGGATGGATGGATGGATGGATGGATGGATAGATGGATAGATGGATAGATAGATAGATAGATAGATAGATAGATAGATAGATAGATAGATAGATAGATAGATGTACTTACTCCTCACACACAGAATCCTTTGCTCTTTGTCCACTGGGACAAGCTGCACAAATATAAAACATTTAAAAGTAAGTTTGTTGTTTGGTCAAAGAAATATTAACACACTCATCAGACATTTAAAAATCTAAAACTAAATCCTCTCACCAGCACAGATTCTGTCATTGTTCTTAGACTGAGCGTAGCCCTCCTGACAGTGCAGCTCAAAATTCCATCTTTTAAAGAGCAGCTTGTGGTGTTTCCTGCACATGGGTTCCTCTGACACAGGTCTTCCTCTTTAATTCAAGGGAGGGAAAGGAAGATCATTTCAGTGAAACTCACTCAACATCTAGAACAAAATATGCACAAAACTTTCCAAACAACTAATCAAGACAAAGAGAGAGAGAGCAGCCTCTCAGTAAGACGTTGTTAGTGATTGACAGAGTGATACTTTGTACGCTGTTTGAGGACAAAGGTGACAATAACAGGATAAAAGTCTTACAATGAATAACCAATCTGAAGAACTTATCAAAACAAATAAAACATTAACATTGTGTTTAAAGACCACATGGTTTCCAGATAGATAGATAAACCTGAGAACAAATCAGTCTTGAGTATTTGAGTTTTATTCTGATACTTTTTTACCATTGAAGTACTTAATGATTGGACTAGATCCAGGTAATTAACTCACCAGCAAAAGTTGCCCTTGCCAGTAAACAGTCGGTGCAGTTTGTGGCATTCTTCACCATCTCTTGAACTTGTGATGTTGTGACTGTGGACTCTGCTGAGTAGATGAGCTCTACAGACGCACTGACATGTTGAGTCGCCCTTAATCTAATGCTGCTGACTGGCCTATAGGGACAGAAATCACTCTTAATGATGGTAATTATTAAGTGCAGTAGGATCTGAGTGAACTGCTTCAAGATAGATGGATGGTTAATTCTATCCTCAAAACTTACCTGAGTTCCAGCACTATACATCCACGGTAAGTAGGATTAGATCCCAAACTGTTGTCCAGCTGTGTTTTGGAAGAAAGAAAATGTCATTTTGTTTAGGTCATCATCTGACAACACAGGTATATGGTTTGATACCTAAGTGTTGTACATTTATTAGAATGAATCAAGATGTCAGTATAACTGAAAGATAGAGAGAGTAAATGTATTTCTCACCTCTTCTGTAATAATGTCTGCAGCCCTTTTGAACGCTGGTGATGCCTTGTCTGACATACTGTTCTCATAAACTATCTGAGGCAGTTGTAGTTGTCCAGGGAAAACTTTGGCTAAAACAAGAAAACACCACAGTAAGACAGATGTACACTTAAAAGCTTTTTTAGAAGAGAGTTGTTTCATGTCTAGTCTTTAATCTGTGACTCCACCGTGTACCTTTACATACATTTACTAATTAGAAACTAATTAGAAACTAACTAACTAAAAAAAAAACGTACTAAGTTAGCTTAGCATTTAGACTGGAAACAGGAAAATGTGTAGCTAACCTACAAGCTGCCATTAAGACTTAAATGAGACTGAGGTAATTAAAACTAACTGACTTCATCAACACCAAGTAATACTAATAATCTTCCTACATCCCAAAGACGCATCACTGCCCTACATGATGGTATTACATCATCTTAGTTATGTCATTTCCCCATGCAGCACTGACCTCGTAGTGGTAGTAACCAAACAAATACTTACCCCTCTCACAAAGTTTGCTAACGTTGTTGTAATACTCTCCAGACAGACACAAGCATATGAAGTCCTGATTGGCACGAGCCTCACATGTGCTTCCTTGACCACAAGGTTTATTTTTACAGGGATCTTGAAATGAAAAGAAGCATCATGTGAGTACTGGTATAGTTGTTGAAGAAGCTGTGACCTGTGCTGATGTTGGAGCTGCTGTAAAATAAATTATTTAAATGTTTCTGAGGATTTACCAGATGATCCAGTAAAGACAAACAGATCCAAATTAGACTAATTTCTATCAAAATGATAAAACAATGATGCTGGTATACGTTCAGTTTTATGATGAAGTAGAATGATTCTAAATGTTTATAGGCTGTGCCCAGCCCTTAGCTAAAGATAAAAGAGTAAGTAAGAAAGTAAGTCCATCTATTCAGGGTGATTTTCATACCTTAATTATTGTAGCATCTTGAAATTTAAAGATTGACCAATAGTTCTTTATGTTTTTATCTTTTTAATCATGATACTTAGCTTCAAGTCAGCATATGAACTTATCTATGTCGCCCACACTGAGGTTGAGACAGTGAATTCTTAGATCTGACACATACTGAGTGTGGTACGATCAGGGAAGTAGAAGAAACTGGAACTTTTTGAGAAAAATACTTTAAACAGATCTAAACTATTTAAATGAAGAAAAGGTGAAGGTAATTAAATGTAGTTTTGTGTTGCTTTCCTTTTTATATGAACAATAAGATGAAGAAACAAAGTAAGGTCTTCCACATCAATAAGTTCAACTAATGAACAAACCAACATTAATCACACACAGAATTCTCTGCTTTTTGTCCACAGGGACAAGCTGCAAAAATATAAAACATTTAAAAGTCAGTTTGTTGTTTGATCAAAGAAATATGAACACACTCTTCAGACATTTAAAAATCTAAAACTAAATCCTCTCACCATCACATATTTTGTCACTGTCAGTCGGATAGTAGCCTTCCAGACAGGTGCAGGTTACAGTTCCATCTTTTAAAGAGCAGCTTGTGGTGGTGTATACATCACATGGGTTCCTCTGACACAGGTCTACCTCTTTAATTCAAGGGAGGGAAAGGAAGATCATTTCATTGAAACTCACTCAAACATCTAGAACAAAATATGCACAAAACTTTACAAACAACCAATTTAAGACAAATGACAAATCAAATTGGACTTAAAGACCACATGCTTATAGATAATCTACACCTTACTGCAATACACTACACTCACAGTGCATCTCTGAAATGTTGCTTTGTTATTTCATTTCCATGTGATATAATAAAATCACAATCTATTCTAATCTAAAGATGAGTGGATAAATTAATGTCAGACAGAGTTGTAGAGTAAAGAACATCTCTGCCTGAGAACAAATCAGTCTTGAGTATTTCAGTTTTACTCTGATACTTTTTTACCATTGAAGTACTTAATGATTGGACTAGATCCAGGTAATTAACTCACCAATAAAAGTTGCCCCTGCCAGTTTACAGTCAGTGCATTCAGTGGCAGTCTTCACCATCTGTTGAACTTGTGATGTTGTGACTGTGGACTCTGCTGAGTAGATGAGCTCTACAGACGCATTGACATGTTGAGTCGCCCTTAATCTAGTGTTGCTGACTGGCCTATAGGGACAGAAATCACTCTTAATGATGGTAATTATTAAGTGCAGTAGGATCTGAGTGAACTGCTTCAAGATAGATGGATGGTTAATTCTATACTCAAAACTTACCTGAGTTCCAGCACTATACATCCACGGTAATTAGAATCAAGAGGTTTCAATCTCTTGTCCAGCTGTGTTTTGGAAGAAAGAAAATGTAATTTTGTTTAGGTCATCATCTGACAACACAGGTATATGGTTTGATACCTAAGTGTTGTACATTTATTAGAATGAATCAAGATGTCAGTATAACTGAAAGATAGAGAGTAAATGTATTTTTTACCTCTTCTGTAATAATGTCTGAGACATTTTTGAATGCTTGTGATGTGTTGGTTAACATATTACTATTATATTCTATCTGAGGCAGTTCTAGTAGTCCAGGGAAAACTTTGGCTAAAACAAGAAAACACAGTAAGACAGATGTACATTAAAAGCTTTTTTAGAAGAGAGTTGTTTCATGTCTAGTGTTGAATCTGTGACTCCACCGTGTACCTTTACATACATTTACTAAAGTATTTGAAACTGACATTATTTACATGACATCAGTTCAGAAAAAAACATATCAGGTCATTTTAAAAATTAACTTAGCATTTAGACTGGAAACAGGAAAATGTGTAGCTAACCTAAAACCTGCCATTAAGACTTAAATGAAACTGAGGTAATTAAAACTAACTGCCTTTATCAACACCAAGTAATATTAATAATCTTCCTACATCCCAAAGACACATTACTGCCCTACACGACAGTATTACATCTTATTATATTAGTTATGTCATTTCCTCATGCAGCACTGACCTCATAGTGGTAGTACCAAACAAATACTTACCACTGTCACAACGTTTGTTAGTGTTGTTGTAGTAATCTCCAGACAGACACAAGCATATAAAGGTCTGACCACGAGCCTCACATGTACTTCCTTGACCACAAGGGTTATTACTACAGGGATCTTGAAATGAAAAGAAGCATCATGTGAGTACTGGTATTGTTGCTGAAGAAGCTGTGACCTGTGGCTGATGTTGGAGCCACTGTAACATGAATTATTTAAATGTTTCTGAGGATTCACCAGATGATCCAGTAAAGACAAACAGATCCAAATTAGACTCATTTCTATCAAAAATGATCAAACAATGGAACTAATTTACATTCAGTTTCATGATGAAGTAGAATGATTCTATGGATTTATAGGCCGTGCCCAGACCTAAAGATAAAAAAGGAAGTAAGAAAGCAAGTTCTAAATATTTAAATGAAGAAAAGGTGAAGGTAATTAAGTGTAGTTTCATGTTGCTTTCCTTTTTATATGAACAAATAAGATGAAGAAACAAAGTAAGGTCTTCCATATCAATAAGTTCCACTAATGAACAAACCAACATTAATCACACACAGAATTCTCTGCTTTTTGTCCACAGGGACAAGCTGCAAAAATATAAAACATTTAAAAGTCAGTTTGTTGTTTGATCAAAGAAATATTAACACACTCTTCAGACATTTAAAATCTAAAACTAAATCTTCTCACCAACACATATTCTGGTACTGTATTCAAACGGAACGTAGCCGTCCAGACAGGTGCAGCTGAAACTTCCATCTAGTGAAGAGCAGCTTGTGGTGGCTACATCACATGGGTTGCTCTGACACAGGTCTTCCTCTTTAATTCAAGGGAGGGAAAGGAAGATCATTTCAGTGAAACTCACTCAAACATCAAGAACAAAATATGCACAAAACTTCTCAAACAGCTAATCAAGACAAATGACAGATCACATTGGGCTTAAAGACCACATGCTTAGAGATAATCTACACCTTACTGTAATACACTACACTCACAGTGCATCTCTGAAATGTTGCTTTGTTAATTCATTTCCATGTGATATAATAAAATCACAATCTATTCTAATCTAAAGATGAGTGGATAAATTAATGTCAGACAGAGTTGTAGATTAAAGAACATCTCTGCCTGAGAACAAATCAGTCTTGAGTATTTGAGTTTTATTCTGATACTTTTTTACCATTAAAGCACTTAATGATTGGACTAGATCCAGGTAATTAACTCACCAATAAAAGTTCCACCTTTCAGTTGACAGTTGGTGCATTCAGTGGCAGTCTTCACCATCTGTTGAACTTGTGATGTTGTGACTGTGGACTCTGCTGAGTAGATGAGCTCTACAGACGCATTGACCCCAGGCATAGCCCTTAATCTAGTGTTGTTGACTGGCCTATAAGGACAGAAATCACTCTTAATGATGGTAATTATTAGGCGCAGTAGGATCTGAGTGAACTGCTTCAAGATAGATGGATGGTTAATTCTATACTCAAAACTTACCTGAGTTCCAGCACTATACATCCACGGTAAGTAGGATCAGATCTCAAACTCTTGAACAGCTGTGTTTTGGAAGAAAGAAAAAGTCATTTTGTTTAGGTCATTATCTGACAACACAGGTATATGGTTTGATACCTAAGTGTTGTACATTTAAGTGTATGAATCAAGATGTCAGTATAACTGAAAGATAGAGATACAAAATGTATTTTTCACCTCTTCTGTAATAATGTCTGCAGCCCTTTTGAACGCTGGTGATGCCTTGTCTGACATACTGTTCTCATAAACTATCTCAGGCAGTTGTAGTTGTCCAGGGAAAGCTTTGGCTAAAACAAGAAAACACCACAGTAAGACAGATGTACACTTAAAAGCTTTTTTTTTTTTTTAGAAGAGAGTTGTTTCATGTCTAGTGTTTAATTCTGTGACTCCACCGTGTACCTTTACGTATATTTACTAAAGTATTTAAAACTGACATTATTTACATGACAACAATCAAAAACACATAGGGTCACTATAAAAATTAGCTTAGCATTTAGACTGGAAACAGGAAAATGTGTAGCTAGTCTAAACTGCCATTAAGAGCTTCAGTTAGCAACGAAGAGTTTCTTTTCCAAAAGCTGACTAGACTTAAATGAAACTCAGGTAATTAAACATAACTGCCTTTACCAACACACCAAACACATATTACTTATCACACATTACATTGTATTAGTTATGTAATTTCCCCATTGCAGCACTGACCTCATAGTGGTAGTACCAAACAAATGCTTACCGCTCTCACAAAGCTTGCTAACATTGTTGTAGTTATCACCAGGCAGACACAAGCACACAAAAGTCTGATCAGCACGAGCCTGACATGTGCTTCCTCTGCCACAAGGGTTTTTATCACAGGGATCTTGGAATGAAAGAAGCATCATATGAGTACTGGTATTGCTGCTAAAGAAGCTGTGACCTGCGGCTAATGTTGTTGGGGTAGTACCTGGAGCTGCTGATGTTGTTGGGGTAGTACCTGGAGCTCGTGTTGTTGTTGTGGTCACTGGTATTGTTGTGGTCACTGGTATTGTTGTAGTCACTGGTGTTGTTGTAGTCACTGGTGTTGATGTGGTTACTGGTGATGTTGTAGTCACTGGTGATGTTGTAGTCACTGGTGTTGTTGTGGTCGCTGGTGTTGTTGTGGTCACTGGTGTTGTTGTAGTCACTGGTGTTGTTGTAGTCACTGGTGTTGATGTAGTCACTGGTGATGTTGTAGTCACTGGTGTTGTTGTGGTCGCTGGTGTTGTTGTGGTCGCTGGTGTTGTTGTGGTCACTGGTGTTGTTGTGGTCACTGGTGATGTTGTAGTCACTGGTGTTGTTGTAGTCACTGGTGTTGATGTGGTTACTGGTGATGTTGTAGTCACTGGTGTTGTTGTAGTCACTGGTGTTGATGTGGTTACTGGTGATGTTGTAGTCACTGGTGTTGTTGTGGTCACTGGTGTTGTTGTGGTCACTGGTGATGTTGTAGTCACTGGTGTTGTTGTAGTCACTGGTGTTGATGTGGTTACTGGTGATGTTGTAGTCACTGGTGTTGTTGTGGTCGCTGGTGTTGTTGTGGTCACTGGTGTTGTTGTGGTCACTGGTGTTGTTGTAGTAATCTGTGTTGTTGTACTCATTGGTGTTGTTGTACTCACTGGTGTTGTAGTCACTGGTGTTGTTGTAGTCATTTGTGTTGTTGTCGTTACTGGTGTTGTTGTAGTCATTGGTGTTGTTGTAGTCACTTGTGTTGTTGTCGTCAATGGTGTTGTTGTCGTCAGTGGTGTTGTACTCACTGGTGTTGTTGTAGTGTCTGGTGTTGTTGTAGTCAGTGGTGTTGTTGTAGTGGCTGGTGTTGTTGTAGTCACTTGTGTTGTTGTCGTCAATGGTGTTGTTGTCGTCAGTGGTGTTGTTGTACTCACTGGTGTTGTTGTAGTGTCTGGTGTTGTTGTAGTCAGTGGTGTTGTTGTAGTGGCTGGTGTTGTTGTAGTCACTTGTGTTGTTGTCGTCAATGGTGTTGTTGTCGTCAGTGGTGTTGTTGTACTCACTGGTGTTGTTGTAGTGTCTGGTGTTGTTGTAGTCAGTGGTGTTGTTGTAGTAGCTGGTGTTGTTGTAGTCACTTGTGTTGTTGTAGTGGCTGGTGTTGTTGTCGTCATTTGTGTTGTTGTAGTCACTGGTGTTGTTGTTGTCAGTGGTGTTGTTGTAGTCAATGGTGTTGTTGTAGTCACTGGTGTTGTTGTCGTCATTTGTGTTGTAGTAGTCACTGGTGTTGTTGTCAGTGGTGTTGTTGTCGTCCTTTCTGTTGTTGTAGTCACTGGTGTTGTTGTTGTAGTGGCTGGTGTTGTTGTAGTCACCGGTGTTGTTGTAGTCACTTGTGTTGTTGTAGTGGCTGGTGTTGTTGTAGTCAGTGGTGTTGTTGTAGTGGCTGGTGTTGTTGTTGTAGTAGCTGCTGTTGTTGTAGTCACTTGTGTTGTTGTAGTGGCTGGTGTTGTTGTAGTCAGTGGTGTTGTTGTAGTGGCTGGTGTTGTTGAAGTCATTGGTGTTGTCGTCATTTGTGTTGTAGTAGTCACTGGTGCTGTTGTAGTCACCGGTGTTGTTGTAGTAATCTGTGTTGTTGTAGTCACCGGTGTTGTTGTAGTTATTGGTGTTGTTGTAGTAATCTGTGGTGTTGTACTCACTGGTGTTGTTGTCGTCATTTGTGTTGTTATAGTCACTGGTGTTGTTGTAGTCATTTGTGTTGTTGTCGTCAGTGGTGTTGTAGTCTCTGGTGTTGTAGTCGCTGGTGTTGTTGTAGTCACCGGTGTTGTTGTAGTTATTGGTGTTGTTGTAGTAATCTGTGTTGTTGTACTCATTGGTGTTGTTGTACTCATTGGTGTTGTTGTACTCACTGGTGTTGTTGTACTCACTGGTGTTGTTGTCGTCATTTGTGTTGTTGTAGTCACTGGTGTTGTAGTCATTTGTGTTGTTGTCGGCAGTTGTGTTGTAGTCTCTGGTGTTGTAGTCGCTGGTGTTGTTGTAGTCACTGGTGTTGTTGTAGTCATTTGTGTTGTTGTCGTCGTCAGTGGTGTTGTCGTCAGTGGTGTTGTATTCGCTGGTGTTGTTGTAGTCATTTGTGTTGTTGTAGTCACTGGTGTTGTTGTAGTCATTTGTGTTGTTGTCGTCAGTGGTGTTGTAGTAAGTGGTGTTGTAGTCACTGGTGTTGTTGTAGTCATTTGTGTTGTTGTCGTCAGTGGTGTTGTAGTAAGTGGTGTTGCAGTCACTGGTGTTGTAGTCACTGGTGTTGTTGTAGTCACTGGTGTTGTTGTAGTACTCTGTGTTGTTGTACTCATTGGTGTTGTTGTACTCACTGGTGTTGTTGTAGTCATTTGTGTTGTTGTCGTTGCTGGTGTTGTTGTAGTCATTGGTGCTGTAGTTGTTGGTGTTGTTGTAGTCACTGGTGTTGTTGTAGTCATTTGTGTTGTTGTCGTTACTGGTGTTGTAGTCGTTGGTGTTGTTGTAGTCAGTGTTGTTGTTGTAGTCAATGTTGTTGGTAGATTCCCTGTTGTTGTTGTTGTATTCCCTTTTACCTCGCTTTGTCCCACAGCTGTATGTTCAGCGAAGAGAAGACAAAACTGCATTAATCCTGACGGAAATTAATTTGCTAGAGAAATAAAATTATAATACATGTTTATAAAGACAAAGACACATGAGACCAATATATATAAATAAGGTGTTCAAGCTGTAAAATGTTAGAACCAGTGCTAGAGTTCAGTTGTTAGTGCCGAGTGCCTAGTTCTTTTCATTGTTGTAGCTAAAGGGGCGGAGGGTGTGTGGTTAAAGCAGCACAATATACTGTAGTAATAAGTGATAAGCTGTAGTGACAAGAGTTAAACCTCCGATGACTTTACGATGTCAACAATCCCAACTCTACAGAAAAACAACTACAAACAAATTATTTAAATGTTTCTGAGGATTTACCAGGTGATCCAGTATAGATGAAGAGAACCAAATTAGCTTAATTTCTATCAAAATTGTTAAAAAAGAATGATACTAATTTATGTTCAGTTCTATGATGAAGTAGAATTATTCTGAATATTTTTAGACTGTGCCCAGCCCTTGCGTAAAGATAAAAAAGGAAGTAAGAAAGCAAGTCCATCTGTTCAGGATGGTTTTTATATGTTAATTATTGTAGCGGCTTGAAATTTAAAGATTGACCAATGGTTCTTTTATGTTTTTATTTTTTTAACCATGATACTTGACAGTGTATGAACTTATCTATGTCGCCCACACTGAGGTTGAGACAGTGAATTCTTAGACCTGACACATATTAATTGTAGGTGAAAAGGTGAAGGTAATTAAGTGTAGTTTCATGTGGCTTTCCTTTTTATATGAACAAATAAGATGAAGAAACAAAGTACGGTCTTCCACATCAATAAGTCCCACTAATGAACTCCAAAAACTAAAAGCAGTTCCTGCATCTGTCTAATAATGATTGAAAAATCTCATGCTGGGTTTTTAAGCATGTAAAGCATTAACCAGACCAGAGATCAAACCTTCCTTTAGAGGAATGTGACTTCCTGAAGAAAGGTAGGATATCAACGGGGTCAGAGGTAAGGTCAGACTTTCAGTATCAAACTCAAATGGTCAAACACTTTTCTTTGTTCGTTAGTGCACTAAAACTAACTAACCAAACAGAAAGAAGAAACAGTTGAAAGGCAAAGCTTGTTTCTTTGTTGTTGAGTCAACTTAAACCAAATAACGCACATAATTGAGAGTCTGAACTTTGAGTTTGTTTAGAATCAAAACTAGGAAATATTAACGGAAGAATACTCTCATGTTCTGTAATAATAATAATAGTAAGAAGAAGAAGAAGAAGAAGAAGAAAAAGAGGAATAACTAGAAAATTCATGCGGAAATTTTGACTGTGCCGATGATGTCTAAAGGTCTATAGGCCTGGCTGCAAGGCTTTAGGCCGGCAACAAAATGACAGGATGGGTGTGAGTTTGATGTTAACTTGCAGCAATTCGCTCGCATTAGACCGTTAGCCCGCAACTAGCTCCGCGGTGTAGTCTGTTAGCTCGCGGCTAGCTCCGCGGTTCAGCCTGCAACGAGGGTTAGCTTGCGGCTAGCTGTCGTGGGTCTGAGGCTAGCCCTGCTAATTACCTTGCGGCTAGCCCTGCTAGCTTGCTAACATACATGTGCTATCCTGGAAGGCTAGCCACCGGCTAAGTCATTGGTCGGCTAATAGTTAACATATATTAGCAGTGCAGCTATGTTGCTAATTCTACAAATCCCAACTGAGGGGGGAAAGAGAGGTGTGGGGCTGGGGGTGGAGGTCATGGAGTCGTGTTCTCCCACCCTACTACAGTCCTGTAATGGGTTGAGTGGGGACAACAATTTAGTGTTGTCCCCACGCGTGTACTGCCAAAATTGTGGCCGTAGTCGTTTTACAAAGAAAGGCATGCGACATGAAAAATGGAAGAAAAATCCTTCTCGATTTCCACATACACACACGGGGAAAAGCTGAATGTTGAATGAGTTGTTGACAAAAAGCTGTCGGTGCACTCCTCGCTCAGAGGAGCCTCCAGTCCAAACTGTACATCCCACAAAAATCCCTAAGTTTTTATGTATTATTTATCTCTGTACCTCAAAAACTGTGGCCACCACGCGAGATTGAACCTTTTTTTTTCCAGAATTTCGACGAAACTCTGAAGTCAAAGTGCGAGTTAGAGTGCGCCCATAGAGCCCCATTATAAACGATGATTTTTGATTTTTTTTTCCAAAATTTCACCAAAACTTAAACTGCGACCCTGACCAATAATTTTTCTACTCCAAAGCACGGCTGAGTAATCGCTCGACAACGCAAAGCCATGCACTGGCTTTTCGAATTTTTCCCCGTGTGTGTATGTGGAAATCAAGAGGGATTTTTCGTCGAGAATCCATTTCGCATGCCTTTCTTTCTAAAATGACTACGGCCACAAGTTTGGCAGTACGCGCGTGAGAATAACACTAAATTGTAGAAAACCCTTGGCTGACACTCACAATGTGTTCGTTTTCTCGATAGGACTTGTAGTTTTTGAGATATAAGTATTTGTTCGGAGGGCAAATCCTAGAGTGCAGGAGAGAGGGGGGTATAACATATAGAAGTGGATAACAGGATCTGCCAAAACATTAGCACCCCTCACACCATTACTGCAGTACTGTAGAGTGCCAGCACCTGACACTACTAAAGATGCAGTTACAGGCCTGCTTTGACTGCACTGATTGGAACGTCTTTGAAGCAGCAGCCTCAGACCTGGATGAACTGACTGACACTGTGACATCTTACATCGGTTTTTGTGAGGACATGTGTGTGCAGACCAAAACCTTCTGCACATTCAACAACAACAAACCATGGTTCACTGCAGAACTGAGACGACTACGCCAGGACAAGGAGGAGGCCTACAGGAGTGGGAATCGGGACCTGTACAAGCAGGCCAGGAACAAGTTGACAAAGGAGATTAAGGCAGCAAAGAGGAAGTACAGTGAAAAGCTGAAGGACCGCTTTTCTGCCAACGACATCTCTACAGTTTGGAAAGGCCTGCAGACCATTACCAACTACAGGAGACCATCCCCCCACCCTGTGGGGAGCCCCCGCCTGGCAGATGACCTCAATGACTTCTACTCCAGGTTTGAAAGGACTTTCACACCTTTCACTTCCCCCACCATCTCCATCACAAAAGGCCTAGCAGCACCACAAACCACACCCGACCCCCTGTCTGCGCTGAGGATCTGCGAACAGGATGTGCGTCAGCTCTTTCAGAGACAGAGGATTAGGAAGGCCCCGGGACCTGATGGAGTGTCTCCGTCCTGCCTGAAAGTCTGTGCTGACCAGCTGGCTCCCATCTTCACTCAGATCTTCAACAACTCCCTGGAGCTGTGCGAGGTCCCCTCCTGCCTCAAACGCTCCACCATCATCCTGGTTCCCAAGAAGTCCCCTGTCACAGGATTAAACGACTACAGACCAGTCCCCCTGACATCTGTAGTCATGAAATTCTTTGAACGACTGGTGCTGGCCCATCTGAAGGACATCACGGATCCCCTGCTAGACCCCCTGCAGTTTGCCTACAGAGCAAACCGGTCAGTGGATGATGCAATCAACATGGCTCTCCACTACATCCTGCACCACCTAGACTCTGCAGGGACCTACGCATGGGTCCTATTTGTGGACCTCAGCTCTGCGTTCAACACCATCGTCCTGGAGCTCCTCCACCATAAACTGTCCCAGCTCACCGTGCCCCCCAGAATGGAAGTGGAACAGCTGGTCCTCTGGTGTAGTCAGAACCACCTGGAGCTAAACCCACTCAAAACTGTGGAGATGACAGTGGACTTCAGGAAGAGACCCAATCACTCCCTCCTCTCACAATACTCAACAGGACAGTCCCAACAGTCGACTCATTCAGGTTCCTAGGGTCCACAATTTCTCAGGCAAAACCTGCCTCAGGAGCTGCTGACCATCTTCTACTCTGCAATAGTCTAGTCTGTCCTGACCACATCCATCACTGTCTGGTTTGGATCCTCCACCAGGCACGACAGGGACAGACTGCAGAGAACAGTCAGGGCTGCAGAGAGAATCACTGGCACCAATCTTCCCTCCATCCAGGACCTGTACCGGTCCCGGGTCAGGAAGTGGGCCAGGAAAATCTCCACAGACCCCTCACACCCTGGTCACAAACTGTTTAGACTCCTCCCCTCAGGCCGGCGCTACAGAGCACTGTACGCCAAAACCACCCACCATAAGGACAGTTTCTTCCCCCGGATTGTCGCTCTGATGAACTCTGAGCAGTCACAGAGTGCGAGTCCACCCACATGAACAATAGACAATGACTCTGCCTTGTAAATATTCACTGTACAATAACCCCGGTGTATATATTACCTATATTTTATATGTACAGATTGAGATTTATTTTATTGCGTTTTATTTTATTCTTATTTCACTATTTATGTTGTACTGTACTAGAGAGTAAAGTTACCAGAGTCAAATTCCTTGTATGTGCACATACTTGCCCAATAAAGCTGATTCTGATTCTGATGACCTCCCCTCCCTCCCTCCTGTTGTTGCTTTCACACAGCTGCCAGGCCTGCTAGCCATAGCTTCACTGAATGACAACTTCTCAGCCATGTTTTCCTTTATTTTAAATACATATTATATCTGACTGCTTTGCTGCAACTCCTGACAGAACATCTCTGACACGTTTGCTTCACCTTATTAGGTGAATTTCTAGAATTATCCATATGTTAAGTGTTTGTGCCCAACATAGCTCAACTACTAATAGACGTTAAGTAGCCGCCCAATGATTTAGCTGACGGCTAGCCTTCCAGCATAGCTCATGTTAGCAAGCTAGCGGCGGCTAAAACGGAGGTTAGCACACGGAGGTTAGCCGCGAGTCCCGTGGACCCGCGGGAGTAGCCGAGAGCTAACGCGGAGGCTAGTGGTGTTAGCCGTTGGCTAATTCGTCGCGGCGCTAGCGGGAGCTCATCACAGTCATCAAACCTGAACTTAAGTTAAAAGATAATGTTGAAGTTTTTCAATTTAACGGGATAATATTTTTAAATAAAGTTTATCTCTGTCAAAAATATTATTCCACCACATAAACTAGGAAACGTTTATGGCTTGTAACAACATTAATGACAGTACATATATTTGGAGTAATATAATATGATGTTTTTAATTGAAGAAAGATGAGCTGTTGAACACTCATGAGAGTTATATTTAAGTATGTTACATAACATTATCTGACATGTCTATTTGTCTGTGTATAGTTTTCCTCCAGCTGATCCAGACAGACTGCAGTGACGTCCAACATGAGACAAAGAGCTGGACTAAAGGGGCAATTTGAAGGTCGACACTTCATCGCTGATTCCTTGTTACAGCCTGGACGTGTTAACTTTAATATTGATGTTCTTCCAAATGTAAGACTGTGCCATAAACTGTTAAACTATTGCTCAGATAGCGGCTTTTATTACTAAAATAAGGTGACCAGATTTCTGAAATGAAATCCGGGGACATTTTAAACTCGGAGATAAAAAAAAAAAAGAAAGAAAGAATTATGTTATCAGGATGAAATGTAGAAACTGGGACAATCACTGTTTCTTAAAAGTAATAGTTGTAGTGGTAATAGCAGGGGTTGCATTAAGATTTTCCGTCACTGACCATTTTCTTAAAACCATGACAGAAAAATCCATCAATCCATCAAAAGGCCATCAGTCATTTTGACAGATTGCAGTTCAGACACCTGACCACTTGGTGGCGGCTGGCCTTATTAATTGGCTCTTGTCTCTAATCGCGGTTCTCATTCCAAACATCACGGAACTTTTGTCAGTGCACTATTTCTTGGTACACCGATTATAGTGACGCACACATCAGAGCTCACCTAACTATATACATATTTATATCATTGACTGTATATACTATATGCAGCTAACGGCTACCAAAATGAAGGAATTGGATGAAAACCATTGACTGTATATAGTAAAACACATTGCTAGGACTGATGGAAGGCAAGTTGTATTTTAAATACTACCTGACGGAAGCCTTCACAGACAACGAAAAAGTCTAGCGCAATCTCTGAGTAAACCACCTGGAACTGATCGCGACCGGCTGCCGTAATAACCGTTGTTCTAGTATGCGCGCACCATGCTTACCCGTGCATGCTACCTGGCTACCATAATACCTGTTGTTGTAGTCTACATGCAATTTTATTTCTCATTTATAAAAAGCTAAATCGGGGACATTTTCGGGGACAGCTTTAGCCAGGGACAGGTCACCCAAAACGGGGACTGTCCCCGGAAATCGGGGACGTCTGGTCACCCTATACTAAAATGATTATGATTAACGACCAATTGTTATGATTTGCTCGTTCTTTCAGTAGAAACCATTTGATTTTACTTGTACAGAATGTACTCCCGCTCTTTTCCCGATTATTCTCGCCCCGTTGGAAGGATCACTTAGAAAAATCATAGCACACCTGTCCCGATCAAGGCGCACGTCTGGATATACAATTTGTTTATTTATTTATTTTTCAAAACTCTGGGAGGAGTAGTGAACCGAAAAAAGTACCAGAAGAAGGCGGAAGAAAATTAAGCCTGAGCAATAGTAATATATGTGCCATGCACTTCCTGTGCATGCAGCCAGTGCATCGGCCCAGATAATAATGTTAAAAACCCAGTACAAACTGGAATGATCTAAAAAAAACGCTGAAATCAAAGGACGAGGATATTTCTCTCAGTTTTAAAGTTTACGTGATATGGGAGTTTTTGATCGTCTGATCCTCTTATCATCAACATTAAAGACTTTGCACGTGTAGGATTTAATAAAATCAGGATACTTACCAATAATTGCAACAACTATCCAAAGGACAGAACAGAATATGAAGTTTTGAGCCATTTTCAGTAAATGGAAGCACAAAACTTCAGCAAAAGAAAGACAGACGCTGAGAGCTATGAGTGGACGAGGCTTCAGCACTGAACAACCTTGGAGGATGAGAGTTCAGGTGTCTTGTACTGGTGGTTTTAATCATTAGCCACTCCTTCTATGGTGGTACAGAGCACTAAAATATGAAAAGTGACACTTATCTTTTTATCAGCCTTCCACTATCAGTTTTCCATTGGTTTTATGGAGCTAAACAGTCATCAGATGACACAACACTAAACGCCAAGTATCCTTTGATGCCTATAAACCATTTGGATGTGCGTCTGTGTTTAAATGAAAGATTCAAGTTTTTTCTCCCTCATCAACAATATTACTTAAGTAATAGTAAGTTTCTTATAACTAAGCTTAAGCTGAGTTATATTTCACGTAGCTTTCAGTACCTAACATTGTTTTTGGACTACTTCTGTTCAGAGTTGTGATTTGAGTGATTTTCTAACTATGTTTAGACAGAACTGTTTTAATATTTTATAGCTGGAGATCAGCTGATATTGTACCATGTTTCTACCTCATAATTTATACACAAATTCTACATTCAAGATAAGCCAAATTAAATGATCACACACTGATCATTGACAACATTATGACCACTGACAGGAGAAAGTAATAACATTGACCATCTTGTGACAACTCAATGTTCTGCTGGGAAATTTCTGGACCTGGCTTCATTCATTGGTGTGGATGTTGCTTAGACATGTAGCACCCACCTAGACCAGACCAGGCACCCCCACCCCATAGCAATGACACTCCTTGATGGCAGCAGACATCCCCAGCAGGATGCAGCCTGACACAGACACAAAAACACTTTCGGGACTACTAAAAAAAAAATACATGAAGAACAGCACAAGGTGTTGACCTGGCCTCCAAATTCACTAGACCAGACACCACAGGACGCCCTCAGAAGGCCCATGTCCATTCTGTGATGAGTCACCACAAGGGAGACCTACACAATATTAGGAAGGTGGTCATAATGTTATGCCTGATCGGTGTATGTTGGTAATCCGTGTTGCCCATTCGAAGTATGCCAATAGGTCAAAACATATCAAGGCTGTTTTCTTTGAGTCTGGTATCAAAGCTGGAAATTACATGGAAAAAAATTAAAAACGTCCTTGTTTAAATATTCATCCAAAACATTTGGTCGTCATGGTCATCGTTCTACTTTTCTCACGCACACCTCACAATTTATAATTTACAGGTAAGGTTAATAATGAGTAGGTGGAACAGAGATTACATGATTTGCCAGTGGTTTTATGGATTTATGACAGTTTCACCATCTGTCTTGTAAAACTGAGACCTATTTTTCAAATGTCATTTCCTCGCAGGTGACCCGACTCACCCACACCACTACTCAGAAAACTGTGTCCATTAAGTCTAATGTAATCACTTCACTTCGTTAGAAAAGAAGAACGAGAACTTGGACTATGAACAAAGGTTTATGGTACGTTTTATGTAAACATGTCACAGGATGTCAGATTAAGGTGTAAAAAAAAATAAAAAATAAAGTTAAATAGCTGAAAAAAATGAAGCAGTCGACTACACCTGTGAATTGGACTGAGGATTTAACTGTTTCTGTTTTACTGTTTTCTGACATTTGATCACCATCCATAAAATGATATTATTAGGCTGACCTTGATCAAAGTTGAATGATCAACTCAACAATCAAATCAACTTTCACAACGTCAGTGTTGTCTTGCTTATCTGCCAAATAATGAATGACCTGTTGAATGAGTTGTTGACTGACTTTAGTTGAGGCTTTTGTGTTGTTAAGATATGAAAGGAGAAAAAAAAAACAAAAAAACAAGGTGATTGGTGGTGGTGACTTTTTTTTTGGCTAGGTAGCGTATCACTGTATCAGTACAAGTAACAAGAATCATGGAATGAAAACGCGGCTTAAAACAAGTAAAACCAAACAGAAAACAAAGGGGAAGGCAAGGTTATATACACACGACAGAAAGAAACAAAATGCAAGAAATAAAAACTCAGGAAAATTAATCACAACCACACAAGGTTGTGTTGTTTCCTTACTGCTGTTCATTGTATACACAGAGAGCTGCACGTCTCTTAAAGAAGACAGTTTTCTTGTTAAATTTTCTGATGATACTGCTCTGCCATCAGACCACAAGTGTGAAAAGTAAAGTAGTGCGACGACAGTCGCTTCTACCTCAGCATCTGTAGAATGAAGGAACTCGTTACTGATTTTAGGAAAATGTGACAAATACATCATGGTGAGGATGTAGAGATTGTAAATTCTTATAAATATCTGGGTACAGTTTTTGATTCTCAGATGAAGCTTGAAATTAACTCTGAGTCAGTGGCAAATGTGTTTAAATAATAACGTGAAAGCCTGCTCCAAAATTGTTGGAATCCAAACCTGTGACTTGAACACTCTTTGGGAGAAATGTGTCCTCTAAAAAGCTAAAAGTCTGATGAACTAACAAGAATTCCTCCCAGAACGACAAAACACTATGCAAGATCATTATTCCTTCAGCTGTGAAGCTGTTAAATACTGAGTTTATAATAATAGTTATTGACTGATCTGTTCTTGGCACAATACACTTTAGGTAGAATGGCTATGTGCATTTCATTCATCCATTTGTTTATTCAGGTATTCATTACAAACCTTTTAACTTGGCACTTTCTTAATTTTTTTTGTTATTAATATGAGTTCATAAAAAGCACATATTATCTTTTATTCTGGGCTGTTATCTTACTTGAACCCAGGACATGTCATACTATTCCTGCTATGTATGTAGGGTTGTATGTCTAGATGGTGGACTGTAGAAACTGAATTAATAAAGCTTTCTGTATTCCTTATATATTGACTCTATAACTCTTGAGACAAAAGCTTCCTTGAGCGACATTCCAACGTGACATCCCAAAGAAAGGTAGGATATCACTGGGGTCAGAAGTAAGCTATCAGCCGTGTGCAATTTATGACATACATCAAGGCTGACACAGCTGAAAGAGAAGCCGCCTCTGGCACCACAGAAGCAGCTGATTCATTTGAGTTATTTCCTAGTATATATAGTCAATGGTTATTCAAAAAAGCAGTTCAGATCCTGACAGAAAAAATATGACTGGCTGGGCATGGATGAGCATGTCTGTCAGAGATTCTACTAAACAAGAATAGCTCGAAGCTTCTCACTGCAGAAATAATAAAAAAATAAAAAATAAACGAAAAAAATGAACGCAGTCTGTTCGTTTTGGAGTCTACGAACATTCACTGTGAACTATGAACTTGAACTAATTCAGCTTTTCATTAAAAAAAAAGTGTATGTGGTCTGTTCATTTTGCAGTCCATGAACTTTTACTGTGAACTATAAACTTGGACTTTTTGGACTTTTTGGACTTTTTGTTGTTCGTTAGTGCACTACAACTATCCAGACAGAAAAAAAACCCAGAAAATACTTGAAACACAAAGCTTGTAGATTTGTTGTCGGCTGTTAAATAATGTACATAAAACCCAAAACAAACTGGAACAATCTAAAGTTTGATTACCGATGCTGAAATCAAAGGACGAGGATATTTCTCTCAGTTGTAAAGTTTATGTGATGAAGGAGTTTTTGATCATCTGATCCTCTTATCATCAACATTAAAGACTTTGCATGTGTAGGATTTAATAAAATCAGGATACTTACCAATAACTGCAACAACTATCCAAAGGACAGAATAGGATTTGAAGTTTGGAGCCATTGTCAGTAAATGGAAGCACAAAACGTCTGCAAGAGAAAGACAGACGCTGAGAGCTATGAGTGGACGAGGCCTCAGCACTGAACAACCCTGGAGGAAAAGCGTTCAGGTGTGTTTCACTGGTGGTTTTATTTCATCATTAGCCACTCCTCCTAGGGCAGTACGGTGTTTACCACCCAGAAAAGTGCCACTTACTGTACCTTAGAAAAGAAACATATGTCCTCTGAGTATGTGTGTCCCTGTTTCAAAAAAAAAGAAAGAAAAAGAAAAAAAAGAATGGTCAAGTACACCACTTGGCCTTTAGTTTTTTTTCTCAGATTCATATCTTTTATTTAGTAATTTAGTAAAAATTTACAAATCACAGAAACATTAACAACCAAATCAGTTTAGAGAATGCAACTACATCAAAGTTAAATAAAGACACGTGCAATGAAGCTATGAATTTAGGATTTCTTTTAGACTCCTGTTACTTTTGATTATTTTAAATGTCAGCACAGTCAAAATAGCTAAATGTGTCAGTAATCATTTTATTAATTTAATGGGCATTCAACTAAACTGTAAATTATAAAATTCTACATTTTGGAGAACACAGCTTTGGGACCCGTGTGATTATACATATATTCCCACTGCTCTCGTCTTTCTCAGCTCAGGTTTTAGTTTGACAAACTGCGTACGCTCATGCTAAAATCTGTGTCCTGGTTCTCTCAACCCAAATGAAGACTGATAAAGACAGCACCTTTGGGATTGGGAGGCAGTTTAGTAATGTGACATGGGGTAGTAATACAGCTTTTTATGGCTTGCTCCTTTACTCCTTTCCATAAACCTCATCTAAGATTAACTTTTACGTCTTGGTATGTTGTCTGCATCAGCAAGAAAAAATAACTATTCATATTTGTGTTGCTTGACAGGAAGTCAGCACTGCTCAGAGCTGAAGACAGATTGAATATAGACTTTGAGGTATTTTAAAAATCATCCTCCACATACAAAATATCAGTTTAGCATCAAGTCAGTTTAAACATCTAGGATACATACACAGAGGTTGCATAGACAGTCCAACTCCTCCAGGATGGTACATCATTATATGCCAAGGCCAGAAGCTTTGCTATGTCTCCCATCACAGTCTCAAGAGCATAGAGGAGATTCCAAGAGACAGGAAGCAGAAGGATTTAATACCACAGACTGCTCCCAACACTCTCCTGTCTTACATTTAAATAATAAAACTCTGGCATTATGTTTTGGTCCATCCGACATGGCAATTTAATTCCAGTAAAATGGACTAGGGGGTGGCACCATGGTGTGGTGGTTAGCACTGATGCCTCACAGCATTTAAGTACTGGGTTTGAATCCATAGCCCACTGGTTCCTTTCTGTGTGGAGTTTGCATGTTCTCCCTGTGTCTGCATGGGTTCTCTCCAGGCACTCCAGCTCCCTTCCATAGTCCAAAGACATGCTCATTAGGTTAATTGGTAATTCTGCACTGGACATAGGTCATCTGTGTGCGGTTGCAGAAAATGAATTAATGGATTAGCCTGCTGCATTTTTGCAATGATCTTCTGTGAATTACTCTGTATGTTGTGGCATGTGACATCCTTTGTTTTACAGCATATGCATTATATAACTGTCACTTAGGCATGCTTTGATGATCAGCTCCTGAAATTCTAATTGTGCCGGTATTCAAAAACTCTTGGATCAAACTGCTCAGATTAAATTAGTTTATTTTTGGACAGAGAATCTGTTGAACAATGAAAATGCAATTTTCCATAAAGGCAGAAAACAATAATCCACAACATATTAGACTTAATAAATAGAAATAAATACAAAATTACACTCTTAGGACTCTTTGTTAAAGGATCACACTGATCTCTTTCTAACTCTCCAGCCGTAGTGCGTAAACCTCCAGTGATTGCACAGATTAACATAAAAGTAGTTATTAACAACAATAGAAATGTTGAAAATGTTAGAAAAGTTTATAGTGCAAATAGGCAACTCATGACTCTTGACAAGACAGAAAACCTTTGAGAAGTTAATTATCTTGCATGAAGTAAGTGTCGTAGCCCTGGCTCTGACCATAGGTGTTGTTCTGAGACCGAGTCTGAGTGGATGCGTAACTGTCACCATGGATCTTGTTCAGCTACTGCAGTAGAAAACAAAAGATTCTTCATCAGAGACATTTGAGCAAATAGGCCAAGGAAGCACAGAGCTAGATGACAACACAGTTGATTGCAATGTTGAGCTTCCTAAATATTTATTTTCTTCATATTTTTAAAAAACACTAAAGAAATGCAACTGGACTTGCTGATTTTCATTGAGACTTTTCATCCAAGTCTTCAGTTCTAAAGGACTGGTGAAGGAGTTGGGGTTTAAATAGAAACATCTGTGGGTGTTAGCCATCAGAAACTCACATGACTAGACTCTGTTAACAACCAGATACTTACATGTAATTGGAGGAGACTATTTGACCCTGTCCTCTGTGTTGTAGATTGATGTCAGAATTTATCTGCGTCTACCTCCCCATGTTCAGAGAAGGACTCTCCAATTTGACATAAATGTCTTCCTTTACTCCTCTTTCTCCACTCTCTGGCTAAAATGTGGATGTTTTTGTCTTCAAATGAGTGTCCTTTGTCCTTCAGGTGTAGGTGGATTCAGTTTAATTGTTTTCTGATGAGCTGCAGACATTTAAAGCCCAACTCCCCATCAGCCCTTTAGGACTGAAGGCTACGACAAAACATCTTTGAGAAACTCAATGAGTCCAGCTACCTTTCTTTCTCGTGTTTTGAACATAAAATAACCTGGATAACTGAGAACCTTCACAGACACATTTTCATTAATCACAGACAGAGGGAATACCCACCGAGTTTCTAACGCAGGAGCTTTTCCTGGCTGTAGCTGCCAGTCATGTTCAGGCTGGTGCTGCTGTCATTGACCGTTGCCCGTGGGAGTCTAAGAACCCCAGTCTTGGTGAAACCTTCCAAGCCAGTAGCTGAACCATTATCTGAGGCTGAAGACCAGTTGTTGACTGAGTTGCCACTGACTGATGGTGCCTTGTGGGCAGACTGGTTGATGTAGGACTCTCTGTCGAATGCAGCATTGTTTTTCTTCAACTTCTTCTTTGACAACCTAACAACATTAAAGGAAAATATATATTACAGTCACCTGTATTATTGTAATTCATTGTGATTCGTTTTGTGATTAATTTTGGTGGATTCTGCTGTAATTGTCCCAATTAACTGCAATTATAAAGGTGCATACAGTAGTGACCATGTCTTGCTAGGTAAAAGTGTGTATTAGTGTGTCACATGAGGGAAAGAGAAACATGGCAAAGGCATGACAGAGACAGTGGTGAATGTATGAAAGTGGGTGTACATGTGAAACACTCACTTGCAAGTGAATAACAGTAGAAGAACGAGGGATATGAGCAGCAGCGCGATGAGCAGGGAGACGACAATCAGCAGGACAAGCATCCACACTAACAGACAACAATGTAGAGGACGTCAGCATCAAAGTATCACAGCACACAGTAATATGGCCTACCACGGCTATTGACGTTGTATAAAGCCCTCCAATATATTTGCCTCTGGATGGTGCTGGGTATTGACCCCAAACTCAGGTGATGTCAGGTGGTGTACACCTCTCTTCAGCTTCAGTCATCAAATAAGAGTTTAATTTCCAAAAGCTGACTACACTAAATAAAACTAACTGCCTTTATGAGCACCAAGTAATACGAATCATCTTCCTATAACCCAAAGACACATTGCTGCCCAACATCATGCTATTACATCATCTTAGTTATGTCATTTCCACATGCAGTCCTGACTTCATAGTGGTAGACTGCTGCATCCACGATGCAAGAAGGAACGCTACCGCAGGTCCTTCATCCCAGCTGCCATCAGGCTGTTCAACACCAGCCTGAGTCAATAGTTTTTTATCCATGTACAAATAAAACTGCTCATTACACTGCTTTTTTTGCACTAAATCACTAGTTCTCCATCTCATAGTTTAAGTAATTATTTATTTGTAGAGTTTTTTATTCCACTGTACCATAACTGTATATACAGAAGGCCTCTATATTTCTGCACATCTTTTCTCTGTATATTTTTCAGAACATTCTTATTTTTGTATATATTCTTTCAAAATGTGTATTTGGGTAACTCTTTCTTATTTTAACCATGTCAAGTCGTCATTGCTGTCTGTACATATATTTGCCAAACTCCATGCTACTGCAACAAGGAAATTTCCCATTCGTGGGATTAATAAAACATATCTTATCTTATCTTATCTTAGTACCAAACAAATTCTTACCGCTCTCACAACGTTTGGTAATGTTGCTGTAATAATAACCAGGCAGACACAAGCATATGAAGTCCTGATTGGCACGAGCCTCACATGTGCTTCCTGGGCCACAAGGGTTTTTATCACAGGGATCTTGAAATGAAAAGAAGCATCATGTGAGTACTTGAACTGATGCTGCAGAAGCTGCGACCTATGACTGATGCTGTTAGGGTTGTACCTGGAACTACTGTTGGAGCCTCTGTAGTATTAGGTGCCACTGTAGTAACGAGAGATACTGTAGTACCTGGAGCTGCTGTTGGTTTACTACCAGGAAGCGCAGTAGTACCTTGAGCAGGGGTAGTATTAGGAGCTACTGAAGTTTCTGGTGCCATTGTAGAACCAGGAGCCACTGTAGTACCTGGAGACGCTGTAGTACCTGGAACTGCAGTTGAAGCCGCTGTAGTTTGAGGAGCTGCTGTACTACTAGGAGCAACTGGAGTAACATTAGGTGCAGTTGTACCTTGTGCTGCACTACTACCAGGAGCCATTGTACTACCTGGTGCTGCTGTAGCGACTGGAGCCGCTGTAGTACCTGCACCTGCTGTAGTACCTGGAGCTGCTGTAGTCCCTGCAGCTCCTGAAGTAGCTACTGCTGCTGTAGTGCCTTGAGCTGCTGTAGTACCTGCTGCCACTGTAGTACCTGGTGCCGCTGTAGTAGCTGGAACTGCAGTAGTGCCAGCAACTAGTGTACTGCCAGGAGCTGCTGTGGTATCTGGACCCACTGTAGTGGCTGGAGCTGCTGTAGTGCCTTGAGCTGCTGAAGTACCTGGTGACGCTGTACTACCTGGAACTGCAGTAGTGCCAGCAACTGCCGTACTGCCAGGAGCTGCTGTAATATCTGGACCCGCTGTAGTACGTGGACTGGCTGTAGTACCAGGAGCTGCTGTAGTCCCTGCAGCTGTTGTAGTGCCTGGACCTGCTGTACTGCCTGGAGCCGCTGTAATGCCTGGAACTGCAGTAGTGCCAGCAACTGGTGTACTGCCAGGAGCTGCTGTGGTATCTGGACCCACTGTAGTTCCGGGAGCCACTGTTGTACCTGGTGCCGATGTAGTGGCTGGAGCTGCTGTAGTGCCTGGAGCTGCAGTAGTACCTGGTGCCGCTGTTGTACCTGGAGCTGCTGTAGTACCAGGTGATGCTGTAGTGCCTTGAGCTGCTGTTGTACCTGGAGCTGCAGTACTACCTGGTGACTCTGTAGTGGCTGGAGCTGCTGTAGTACCAGGTACTGCTGTAGTGCCTAGAGCTGCTGTAGTACCTGGAGCTGCTGTTATGCCTGAAGCTGCTGTAGTAAGTGGAGCTGTTGTAGTACCTGGTGCCGCTGTAGTACCAGATGCTGCTGTACTGCCTGGAGCTGCTGAAGTACCTGGAGCCGCTGTAGTACCTGGAACTGCAGAAGTGCCAGCAACTGGTGTACTGCCAGGAGCTGCTGTTGTATCTGGACCCGCTGTAGAACTTGGAGCTGCTGTAGTTTCTGGGGCCGCTGTAGTGCCTGGAGCCGATGTCGTGCCTGGAGCTGCTGTAGTTCCTGGAGCTGCTGTAGTGCCTGGAGCCGCTGTACTTTCCGAAGCAGCTGTAGTACCTGGTGCCGCTGTAGTTGCACCTGTTGTAGTACCTGGAGCTGCTGTACTGCCTAGAGCTGCTGAAGTAGCTACTGCTGCTGTAGTGAATTGCGCTGCTGTAGTACCTGGAGCCGCTGTAGTGCCTGGAGCTACTGTAGTGCCTGAATCCGCTGTAGTATCTGGAACTGCTGTAGTGCCAGCAACTGCCGTACTGCCAGGAGCTGCTGTAGTATCTGGACCCGCTGTAGTACGTGGACTGGCTGTAGTACCAGGAGCTGCTGTAGTCCCTGCAGCTGTTGTAGTACCTGGACCTGCTGTACTGCCTGGAGCTGCTGAAGTAGCTACTGCTTCTGTGGTGCCTGGAGCTGCTGTAGTACCTGGAGCCGCTGTAATGCCTGGAGCTGCTGTAGTGCCTTGAGCTGCTGTAGTAAGTGGAGCTGTTGTAGTACCTGGTGCCGCTGTAGTACCAGGTGCTGCTGTAGTGCCTTGAGCTGCTGTAGTACCTGGAGCTGCTGTAGAACCTGGTGCCGCTGTTGTAGCTGGAGCCACTGTAGTACCTGGAGCTGCTGTAATACCTGGAGCTGCTGTAGTCCCTGCAGCTCCTGAAGTAGCTACTGCTGCTGTAGTGCCTTGAGCTGCTGTAGTACCTGCTGCCACTGTAGTACCTGGTGCCACTGTAGTACCTGGTGCCGCTGTAGTAGCTGGAACTGCAGTAGTGCCAGCAACTGGTGTACTGCCAGGAGCTGCTGTGGTATCTGGACCCACTGTAGTTCCTGGAGCCACTGTTGTATCTGGTGCCGATGTAGTGGCTGGAGCTGCTGTAATGCCTGGAGCTGCAGTAGTACCTGGAGCTGCTGTAGTATCTGGTGCCGCTGTTGTACCAGGTGATGCTGTAGTGCCTTGAGCTGCTGTTGTACCTGGAGCTACAGTACTACCTGGTGACGCTGTAGTGACTGGAGCTGCTGTAGTACCAGGTGCTGCTGTAGTGCCTTGAGCTGCTGAAGTACCTGGTGACGCTGTACTACCTGGTGACGCTGTACTACCTGGAACTGCAGTAGTGCCAGCAACTGCCGTACTGCCAGGAGCTGCTGTAATATCTGGACCCGCTGTAGTACTTGGCCTTTCTGTAGTACCAGGAGCTGCTGTAGTCCCTGCAGCTGTTGTAGTACCTGGACCTGCTGTACTGCCTGGACCTGCTGAAGTAGCTACTGCTTCTGTAGTGCCTGGAGCTGCTGTAGTACCTGGAGCTGCTGTTATGCCTGGAGCTGCTGTAGTAAGTGGAGCTGTTGTAGTACCTGGTGCCGCTGTAGTACCAGATGCTGCTGTACTGCCTGGAGCTGCTGAAGTACCTGGAGCCGCTGTAGTACCTGGAACTGCAGAAGTGCCAGCAACTGGTGTACTGCCAGGAGCTGCTGTTGTATCTGGACCCGCTGTAGAACTTGGAGCTGCTGTAGTTTCTGGGGCCGCTGTAGTGCCTGGAGCCGATGTTGTGCCTGGAGCTGCTGTAGTTCCTGGAGCTGCTGTAGTGCCTGGAGCCGCTGTAGTTTCCGAAGCAGCTGTAGTACCTGGTGCCGCTGTAGTCCCTGCACCTGTTGTAGTACCTGGAACTGCTGTACTGCCTAGAGCTGCTGAAGTAGCTACTGCTGCTGTAGTGAATTGCGCTGCTGTAGTACCTGGAGCCGCTGTAGTGCCTGGAGTTACTGTAGTGACTGAATCCGCTGTAGTATCTGGAACTGCTGTAGTGCCAGCAACTGCCGTACTGCCAGGAGCTGCTGTAGTATCTGGACCCGCTGTAGTACGTGGACTGGCTGTAGTACCAGGAGCTGCTGTAGTCCCTGCAGCTGTTGTAGTACCTGGACCTGCTGTACTGCCTGGAGCTGCTGAAGTAGCTACTGCTTCTGTAGTGCCTGGAGCTGCTGTAGTACCTGGAGCCGCTGTAATGCCTGGAGCTGCTGTAGTGCCTTGAGCTGCTGTCGTACCTGGAGCTGCTGTAGAACCAGGTGCCGCTGTTGTAGCTGGAGCCACTGTAGTACCTGGAGCTGCTGTAGTACCTGGTGCCACGGTTGTACCTGTAGCTGCTGTAGTTTCTGGAGCCGCTGTAGTTTCCGAAGCAGCTGTAGTAGCTGGTGCCGCTGTCGTGCCTGGAGCTGCTGTAGTTCCTGGAGCTGCTGTAGTGCCTGGAGCCGCTGTAGTTTCCGAAGGACCTGTAGTACCTGGTGCCGCTGTAGTCCCTGCAGCTGGTGTAGTACCTGGAGCCGCCGTAGTGCCTGGAGCTACTGTAGTGCCTGAAGCCGCTGTATTACCTGGAACTGCTGTAGTGCCAGCAACTGGTGTACTGCCAGGAGCTGCTGTAGTATCTGGACCCACTGTAGTTCCTGCACCCGCTGTCGTGCCTGGTGCCGCTGTAGTACCTGGACCGGCTGTAGTACCAGGAGCTGCTGTAGTCCCTACAGCTGTTGTAGTATCTGGTGCCGCTGTAGTGCCTTGCGCCGCTGTAGTACCTGGAACTGCAGTAGTGCCAGCAACCGGTGTACTGCCAGGAACTGCTGTATTATCTGGACCTGCTGTAGTGCCTGGAGCAGCTGTAGTTTCTGAAGCAGCTGTAGTAGCAGGAGCCGCTGTAGTTTCTGGAGCTGCTGTACTACCTGGAGTTGCTGTAGTAGCAGGACCTGCTGTAGTTTCTGGAACTGCTGTAGTAGAAGGACCCGCTGTAGTAGCAGAACCCGCTGCAGTTTCTGGAGCTGCTGTAGTACCTGGAGCCGCTGTAGAACCTTGTGCCGCTGTTGTACCTGGAGGTGCTGTAGTACCTGGAGCTGATGTACTGCCTGGAGCTGCTGAAGTAGCTACTTCTGCTGTAGTGCCTAGAGCTGCTGTAGTACCTGGAGCTGCTGAAGTACCTGGTGCCGCTGTAGTACCTGGAACTGCAGTAGTGCCAACAACTGGTGTACTGCCAGGAGCTGCTGTAGTATTTGGACCCGCTGTAGTTCCTGGAGCCGCTGTCGTACCAGGTCCCACTGTAGTATCTGGACCCGCTGTAGTGCCTGGAGCTGCTGTACTAGCGGCAGCTGCTGTAGTTTCTGGAGTAGCTGTAGTAGCAGGACCCGCTGTAGTTTCTGGAGCTGCTGTAGTACCTGGAGCTGCTGTAGAACCTGGTGCCGCTGTTGTACCTGGAGCTGCTGTGGTACCTGGTGCTGCTGTAGTCCCTGGAACTGCAGTAGTGCCAGCAACTGGTGTACTGCCAGGAGCTGCTGTAGTATCTGGACCCACTGTAGAACCTGGAGCTGCTGTAGTACCTGGTGCCACTGTTGTACCTGTAGCTGCTGTAGTTTCTGGGGCCGCTGTAGTGCCTGGAGCTGCTGTAGTTTCCGAAGCAGCTGTAGTAGCTGGTGCCACTGTCGTGCCTGGAGCTGCTGTAGTTCCTGAAGCTGCTGTAGTGCCTGGTGCCGCTGTAGTCCCTGCAGCTCCTGAAGTAGCTACTTCTGCTGTAGTGCCTAGAGCTGCTGTAGTACCTGGAGCTGCTGAAGTACCTGGTGCCGCTGTAGTACCTGGAACTGCAGTAGTGCCAGCAACTGGTGTACTGCCAGGAGCCGCTGAAGTTTCTTGAGCTGCTGTAGTTTCTGTAGCTACTGTAGTATCTGGACCAGATGTAGTGCCTGCAGCTGCTGTAGTACCAGGTACTGCTGTAGTGCCTGGAGCTGCTGTAGTAACAGGGGCTGCTGTAGTGTCTGGAGCCACTGTTGTTTCTGGAGCTGTTGTACTACCTGGAGCTGCTGTAGTAGCTGGTGCCGCTGTCGTGTCAGGAGGTGCTGTAGTATCTGGACCCGCTGTAGTACCTGGACTGGCTGTAGTACCAGGAGCTGCTGTAGTCCCTACAGCTGTTGTAGTACCTGGAGCTGCTGACGTGCCTGGAGCTGCTGTAGTGCCTGGAGCTGCTGTAGTATCCGGAACTGCAGTAGTGCCAGCAACTGGTGTACTGCCAGGAGCTGCTGTAGTATCTAGACCCACTGTAGTTCCTGCAGCCACTGTCGTACCTGGTGCCGCTGTAGTACCTGGTTTCGCTGAAGTACCTGGAACTGCAGTAGTGTCGGCAACTGGTGTACTGACAGGAGCTGCTGAAGTATCTAGACCCGCTGTAGAACCTGGAGCTGCTGTAGTACCTGGTGCCACTGTAGTTTCTGAAGCAGCTGTAGTAGCTGGTGCTGCTGTAGTGCCTTGCGCTGCTGTAGAACCTGGAGCCACTGTAGTGCCTGGAGCTGCTGTAGTGCCTGAAGGTGCTGTAGTACCTGGAACTGCAGTAGTGCCAGCAACTGGTGTACTGCCAGGAGCTGCTGTAGTATATGGACCCACTGTAGTTTCTTGAGCTGCTGTAGTACTTGGGGCTGCTGTAGTGCCTGGAGCTGCGGTAGTACTTGGAACTGCAGTAGTGCCAGCAACTGGTGTACTGCCAGGAACTGCTGTATTATCTGGACCTGTTGTAGTGCCTGGAGCAGCTGTAGAAGCAGGAGCCGCTGTAGTTGCTGGAGCTCCTGTAGTAGCAGGACCCGCTGTAGTTTCTGGAGCTGCAGTAGTACCGGGTGCCACTGTTGTTTCTGGAGCTGCTGTAGTGCCTGGAGCCGCTGTAGTTTCTGAAGCAGCTGTAGTAGCAGGAGCCGCTGTAGTTTCTGGAGCTGCTGTACTACCTGGAGTTGCTGTAGTAGCAGGACCTGCTGTAGTTTCTGGAACTGCTGTACTAGCAGGACCCGCTGTAGTTTCTGGAGCTGCTGTAGTACCTGGAGCTGATGTACTGCCTGGAGCTGCTGAAGTAGCTACTTCTGCTGTAGTGCCTAGAGCTGCTGTAGTACCTGGAGCTCCTGAAGTACCTGGTGCCGCTGTAGTACCTGGAATTGCAGTAGTGCCAGCAACTGGTGTACTGCCAGGAGCTGCTGTAGTATCTGGACCCGCTGTAGTTCCTGGAGTTGCTGTCGTACCTGGTGCCACTGTAGTATCTGGACCCGCTGTAGTGCCTGGAGCTGCTGTACTAGCAGGAGCTGCTGTAGTTTCTGGAGTAGCTGTAGTAGCAGGAGCCACTGTAGTTTCTGGACCTGCTGTAGTTTCTGGAACTGCTGTAGAACCTGGTGCCGCTGTTGTACCTGGAACTGCTGTAGTACCTGGAGCTGATGTACTGCCTGGAGCTGCTGAAGTAGCTACTTCTGCTGTAGTGCCTAGAGCTGCTGTAGTACCTGGAGCTGCTGAAGTACCTGGTGCGGCTGTAGTACCTGGAACTGTAGTAGTGCCAGCAACTGGTGTACTGCCAGGAGCTGCTGTAGTATCTGGACCCGCTGTAGTGCCTGGAGTTGCTGTACTAGCAGGAGCTGCTGTAGTTTCTGGAGTAGCTGTAGTAGCAGGAGCCGCTGTAGTTTCTGTAGCTGCTGTAGCTGCTGTAGAACCTGGTGCCGTTGTAGTACCTGGTGCTGCTGTAGTACCTGGAACTGCAGTAGTGCCAGCAACTGGTGTACTGCCAGGCGCTGCTGTAGTATCTGGTGCCACTGTTGTACCTGTCGCTGCTGTAGTTTCTGGGGCCGCTGTAGTTTCCGATGCAGCTGTAGTAGCTGGTGCCACTGTCGTGCCTGGAGCTGCTGTAGTTCCTGGAGCTGCTGTAGTGCCTGGAGCCGCTGTAGTTTCCGAAGCAGCTGTAGTACCTGGAGCCACTGTAGTGCCTGGAGCTCCTGTAGTGCCTGAAGCCGTTGTAGTACCTGGAACTGCTGTAGTGTCAGCAACTGGTGTACTGCCCGGAGCTGCTGTAGTATCTGGACCCACTGTAGTTCCTGCACCCGCTGTCGTGCCTGGTGCCGCTGTAGTACCTGGAGCTGCTGTAGTACCTGGAACTGCAGTAGTACCAGCAACTGGTGTACTGCCAGGAACTGCTGTAGTACCAGGTGCTGCTGTAGTCCCTTGAGCTGCTGTAGTGAGAGGGGCTGGTGTAGTGTCTGGAGCCACTGTTGTTTCTGGAGCTGTTGTACTACCTGGAGCGCCTGTAGTAGCTGGTGCCACTGTCGTGCCAGGAGCTATTGTAGTATCTGGTGCCGCTGTAGTGCCTGGCGCCGCTGTATTACCTGGAACTGCAGTAGTGCCAGCAACTGGTGTACTGCCAGGAACTGCTGTATTATCTGTACCCGCTGTAGTGCCTGGAGCAGCTGTAGTAGCAGGAGCCGCTGTAGTTGCTGGAGCTCCTGTAGTAGCAGGACCCGCTGTAGTTTCTGGAGCTGTAGTAGTACCGGATGCCACTGTTGTTTCTGGAGCTGCTGTAGTGCCTGGAGCCGCTGTAGTTTCTGAAGCAGCTGTAGTAGCAGGAGCCGCTGTAGTTTCTGGAGCTGCTGTACTACCTGGAGTTGCTGTAGTAGCAGGACCTGCTGTAGGTTCTGGAACTGCTGTAGTACCTGGAGCTGCTGTAGAACCTGGTGCCGCTGTTGTACCCGGAGCTGTTGTAGTACCTGCAGCCGCTGAAGTTTCTTGAGCTGCTGTAGTTTCTGTAGCTACTGTAGTATCTGGACCAGATGTAGTGCCTGGAGCTGCTGTAGTACCAGGTGCTGCTGTAGTGCCTGGAGCTGCTGTAGTAACAGGGGCTGCTGTAGTGTCTGGAGCCACTGTTGTTTCTGGAGCTGTTGTACTACCTGGAGCTGCTGTAGTAGCTGGTGCCGCTGTCGTGTCAGGAGGTGCTGTAGTATCTGGACCCGCAGTAGTACCTGGACTGGCTGTAGTACCAGGAGCTGCTGTAGTCCCTACAGCTGTTGTAGTACCTGGAGCTGCTGACGTGCCTGGAGCTGCTGTAGTGCCTGGAGCTGCTGTATTACCTGGAACTGCTGTAGTGCCAGCAACTGGTGTACTGCCAGGAGCTGCTGTAGTATCTGGACCCACTGTAGTTCCTGCAGCCACTGTCGTACCTGGTGCCGCTGTAGTACCTGGTTTTGCTGAAGTACCTGGAACTGCAGTAGTGTCGGCAACTGGTGTACTGACAGGAGCTGCTGAAGTATCTAGACCCGCTGTAGAACCTGGAGCTGCTGTAGTACCTTGTGCCACTGTAGTTTCTGAAGCAGCTGTAGTAGCTGGTGCTGCTGTAGTGCCTTGCGCTGCTGTAGAACCTGGAGCCACTGTAGTGCCTGGAGCTGCTGTAGTGCCTGAAGGTGCTGTAGTACCTGGAACTGCAGTAGTGCCAGCAACTGGTGTACTGCCAGGAGCTGCTGTAGTATATGGACCCACTGTAGTTTCTTGAGCTGCTGTAGTACCTAGGGCTGCTGTAGTGCCTGGAGCTGCGGTAGTACTTGGAACTGCAGTAGTGCCAGCAACTGGTGTACTGCCAGGAACTGCTGTATTATCTGGACCTGCTGTAGTGCCTGGAGCAGCTGTAGTAGCAGGACCCGCTGTAGTTTCTGGAGCTGCAGTAGTACCGGGTGCCACTGTTGTTTCTGGAGCTGCTGTAGTGCCTGGAGCCGCTGTAGTTTCTGAAGCAGCTGTAGTAGCAGGAGCCGCTGTAGTTTCTGGAGCTGCTGTACTACCTGGAGTTGCTGTAGTAGCAGGACCTGCTGTAGTTTCTGGAACTGCTGTAGTAGCAGGACCCGCTGTAGTTTCTGGAGCTTCTGTAGTACCTGGAGCTGATGTACTGCCTGGAGCTGCTGAAGTAGCTACTTCTGCTGTAGTGCCTAGAGCTGCTGTAGTACCTGGAGCTGCTGAAGTACCTGGTGCCGCTGTAGTATCTGGACCCGCTGTAGTTCCTGTAGCCGCTGTCGTACCTGGTGCCACTGTAGTATCTGGACCCGCTGTAGTGCCTGGAGCTGCTGTTGTACCTGGAGCTGCTGTAGTACCTGGAGCTGATGTACTGCCTGGAGCTGCTGAAGTAGCTACTTCTGCTGTAGTGCCTAAAGCTGCTGTTGTACCTGGAGCTGCTGAAGTACCTGGTGCGGCTGTAGTACCTGGAACTGTAGTAGTGCCAGCAACTGGTGTACTGCCAGGAGCTGCTGTAGTATCTGGACCCGCTGTAGTGCCTGGAGCTGCTGTACTAGCAGGAGCTGCTGTAGTTTCTGGAGTAGCTGTAGTAGCAGGAGCCGCTGTAGTTTCTGTAGCTGCTGTAGCTGCTGTAGTACTTGGAGCTGCTGTAGAACCTGGTGCCGCTGTAGTACCTGGTGCTGCTGTAGTACCTGGAACTGCAGTAGTGCCAGCAACTGGTGTACTGCCAGGCGCTGCTGTAGTATCTGGTGCCACTGTTGTACCTGTCGCTGCTGTAGTTTCTGGGGCCGCTGTAGTTTCCGATGCAGCTGTAGCAGCTGGTGCCACTGTCGTGCCTGGAGCTGCTGTAGTACCAGGTGCTGCTGTAGTACCTGGAGCTGCTGTAGTAACAGGGGCTGCTGTAGTGTCTGGAGCCACTGTTGTTTCTGGAGCTGTTGTACTACCTGGAGCTGCTGTAGTAGCTGGTGCCGCTGTCGTGTCAGGAGGTGCTGTAGTATCTGGACCCGCTGTAGTACCTGGACTGGCTGTAGTACCAGGAGCTGCTGTAGTCCCTACAGCTGCTGTAGTGCCTGGAGCTGCTGTAGTATCCGGAACTGCAGTAGTGCCAGCAACTGGTGTACTGCCAGGAGCTGCTGTAGTATCTAGACCCACTGTAGTTCCTGCAGCCATTGTCGTACCTGGTGCCGCTGTAGTACCTGGTTTCGCTGAAGTACCTGGAACTGCAGTAGTGTCGGCAACTGGTGTACTGACAGGAGCTGCTGAAGTATCTAGACCCGCTGTAGAACCTGGAGCTGCTGTAGTACCTGGTGCCACTGTAGTTTCTGAAGCAGCTGTAGTAGCTGGTGCTGCTGTAGTGCCTTGCGCTGCTGTAGAACCTGGAGCCACTGTAGTGCCTGGAGCTGCTGTAGTGCCTGAAGGTGCTGTAGTACCTGGAACTGCAGTAGTGCCAGCAACTGGTGTACTGCCAGGAGCTGCTGTAGTATATGGACCCACTGTAGTTTCTTGAGCTGCTGTAGTACTTGGGGCTGCTGTAGTGCCTGGAGCTGCGGTAGTACTTGGAACTGCAGTAGTGCCAGCAACTGGTGTACTGCCAGGAACTGCTGTATTATCTGGACCTGTTGTAGTGCCTGGAGCAGCTGTAGAAGCAGGAGCCGCTGTAGTTGCTGGAGCTCCTGTAGTAGCAGGACCCGCTGTAGTTTCTGGAGCTGCAGTAGTACCGGGTGCCACTGTTGTTTCTGGAGCTGCTGTAGTGCCTGGAGCCGCTGTAGTTTCTGAAGCAGCTGTAGTAGCAGGAGCCGCTGTAGTTTCTGGAGCTGCTGTACTACCTGGAGTTGCTGTAGTAGCAGGACCTGCTGTAGTTTCTGGAACTGCTGTAGTAGCAGGACCCGCTGTAGTTTCTGGAGCTGCTGTACTGCCTGGAGCTGCTGAAGTAGCTACTTCTGCTGTAGTGCCTAGAGCTGCTGTAGTACCTGGAGCTCCTGAAGTACCTGGTGCCGCTGTAGTACCTGGAACTGCAGTAGTGCCAGCAACTGGTGTACTGCCAGGAGCTGCTGTAGTATCTGGACCCGCTGTAGTTCCTGGAGTTGCTGTCATACCTGGTGCCACTGTAGTATCTGGACCCGCTGTAGTGCCTGGAGCTGCTGTACTAGCAGGAGCTGCTGTAGTTTCTGGAGTAGCTGTAGTAGCAGGAGCCGCTGTAGTTTCTGGACCTGCTGTAGTTTCTGGAACTGCTGTAGAACCTGGTGCCGCTGTTGTACCTGGAGCTGCTGTACTGCCTGGAGCTGCTGAAGTAGCTACTTCTGCTGTAGTGCCTAGAGCTGCTGTAGTACCTGGAGCTGCTGAAGTACCTGGTGCGGCTGTAGTACCTGGAACTGTAGTAGTGCCAGCAACTGGTGTACTGCCAGGAGCTGCTGTAGTATCTGGACCCGCTGTAGTGCCTGGAGCTGCTGTACTAGCAGGAGCTGCTGTAGTTTCTGGAGTAGCTGTAGTAGCAGGAGCCGCTGTAGTTTCTGTAGCTGCTGTAGCTGCTGTAGAACCTGGTGCCGCTGTAGTACCTGGTGCTGCTGTAGTACCTGGTGCTGCGGTAGTACCTGGAACTGCAGTAGTGCCAGCAACTGGTGTACTGCCAGGCGCTGCTGTAGTATCTGGTGCCACTGTTGTACCTGTCGCTGCTGTAGTTTCTGGGGCCGCTGTAATTTCCGATGCAGCTGTAGTAGCTGGTGCCACTGTCGTGCCTGGAGCTGCTGTAGTTCCTGGAGCTGCTGTAGTGCCTGGAGCCGCTGTAGTTTCCGAAGCAGCTGTAGTACCTGGTGCCGCTGTAGTCCCTGCAGCTGTTGTAGTACCTGGAGCCGCTGTAGTGCCTGGAGCTCCTGTAGTGCCTGAAGCCGTTGTAGTACCTGGAACTGCTGTAGTGTCAGCAACTGGTGTACTGCCCGGAGCGGCTGTAGTATCTGGACCCACTGTAGTTCCTGCACCCGCTGTCGTGCCTGGTGCCGCTGTAGTACCTGGAGCTGCTGTAGTACCTGGAACTGCAGTAGTACCAGCAACTGGTGTACTGCCAGGAACTGCTGTAGTACCAGGTGCTGCTGTAGTGCCTGGAGCAGCTGTAGTAGCAGGAGCCGCTGTAGTTGCTGGAGCTCCTGTAGTAGCAGGACCCGCTGTTGTTTCTGGAGCTTTTGTACTACCTGGAGCGCCTGTAGTAGCCGGTGCCACTGTCGTGCCAGGAGCTATTGTAGTATCTGGTGCCGCTGTAGTGCCTGGCGCCGCTGTATTACCTGGAAATGCAGTAGTGCCAGCAACTGGTGTACTGCCAGGAACTGCTGTATTATCTGTACCTGCTGTAGTGCCTGGAGCAGCTGTAGTAGCAGGAGCCGCTGTAGTTGCTGGAGCTCCTGTAGTAGCAGGACCCGCTGTAGTTTCTGGAGCTGTAGTAGTACCGGATGCCACTGTTGTTTCTGGAGCTGCTGTAGTGCCTGGAGCCGCTGTAGTTTCTGAAGCAGCTGTAGTAGCAGGAGCCGCTGTAGTTTCTGGAGCTGCTGTACTACCTGGAGTTGCTGTAGTAGCAGGACCTGCTGTAGGTTCTGGAACTGCTGTAGTACCTGGAGCTGCTGTAGAACCTGGTGCCGCTGTTGTACCCGGAGCTGTTGTAGTACCTGCAGCTGCTGTAGAACCTGGTGCTGCTGTTGTACCTGGAGCTGCTGTAGTACCTGGAGCTGCTGTAGTAGCAGGACCTGCTGTAGTTTCTGGAACTGCTGTAGTAGCAGGACCCGCTGTAGTTTCTGGAGCTGCTGTAGTACCTGGAGCTGCTGTAGAACCTGGTGCCGCTGTTGTACCTGGAGCAGCTGTAGTACCTGGAGCTGCTGTAGAACCTGGTGCTGCTGTTGTACCTGGTGCTGCTGTAGTACCTGGAGCTGCTGTAGTAGCTGGACCTGCTGTAGTTTCTGGAACTGCTGTAGTAGCAGGACCTGCTGTAGTTTCTGGAAGTGCTGTAGTACCTGGAGCTGCTGTAGAACCTTGTGCCGCTGTTGTACTTGGAGCTGCTGTAGTACCTGGAGCTGCTGTAGAACCTGGTGCCGCTGTTGTACCTGGAGCTGCTGTAGTACCCTTTGCTTCTGTAGTACCTGGAACTGCAGTAGTGCCAGCAACTGGTGAACTGCCAGGAACTGCTGTATTATCTGGACCTGCTGTAGTAGCAGGAGCCGCTGTAGTTGCTGGAGATCCTGTAGTAGCAGGACCAGCTGTAGTTTGTGGAGCTGTAGTAGTACCGGGTGCTACTGTTGTTTCTGGAGCTGCTGTAGTGCCTGGAGCCGCTGTAGTTTCTGAAGCAGCTGTAGTAGCAGGAGCCGCTGTAGTTTCTGGAGGTGCTGTAGTAGCAGGACCCGCTGTAGTTTCTGGAACTGCTGTAGTAGCAGGACCCGCTGTAGTTTCTGGAGATGCTGTAGAACCTGGTGACGCTGTTGTACCTGGAGCTGCTGTAGTACCTGGAGCTGCTGTAGAACCTGGTGCTGCTGTTGTACCTGGAGCTGCTGTAGTACCTGGAGCTGCTGTAGTAGCAGGACCTGCTGTAGTTTCTGGAACTGCTGTAGTAGCAAGACCTGCTGTAGTTTCTGGAAGTGATGTAGTAGCAGGAACCGCTGTAGTACCTGGAGCTGCTGTAGTACCTGGAGCTGCTGTAGAACCTGGTGCCGCTGTTGTACCTGGAGCTTCTGTAGTACCTGGAGCTGCTGTAGTACCTGGTGCTGCTGTAGTACCTGGAACTGCAGTAGTGCCAGCAACTGGTGTACTGCCAGGAGCTGCTGTAGTATCTGGACCCGCTGTGGAACCTGGAGCTGCTGTAGTTTCCGGGGCCGCTGTAGTGCCTGGTGCCGCTGTAGTTTCCGAAGCAGCTGTAGTACCTGGTGGCGCTGTAGTCCCTGCAGCTGTTGTAGTACCTGGAGCCGCTGTAGTTTCTGAAGCAGCTGTCGTAGCAGGACCCGCTGTAGTTTCTGGAGCTGCTGTACTGCCTGGAGCTGCTGAAGTAGCTACTTCTGCTGTAGTGCCTAGAGCTGCTGTAGTACCTGGAGCTCCTGAAGTACCTGGTGCCGCTGTAGTACCTGGAACTGCAGTAGTGCCAGCAACTGGTGTAGTGCCAGGAGCTGCTGTAGTCTCTGGAGCTGCTGTAGTACCTTGAGCCTCACTAGTGCCTGGAGCCGCTGAAGTTTCTTGAGCTGCTGTAGTTTCTGGAGCTACTGTAGTATCTGGACCAGATGTAGTGCCTGGAGCTGTTGTAGTAACAGGGACTGCTGTAGTACCTTGTTCCGCTGTCGTGCCTGGAGCTTCTGTAATTCCTGGAGCCGGTGTAGTTTCTGGAGCTGCTGTAGTCTCTGGAGCAGCTGTAGTAGCTGGTGCCGTTGTCGTGCCTGCAGCTGCTGTAGTACCAGGGGCTGCTGTAGTACCTGCAGCTGCTGTAGTACCAGGGGCTGCTGTAGTACCTGGAGCTGCTGTAGTATCTGGACCCGCTGTGGAACCTGGAGCTGCTGTAGTTTCTGGGGCCGCTGTAGTGCCTGGTGCCGCTGTAGTTTCCGAAGCAGCTGTAGTACCTGGTGGCGCTGTAGTCCCTGCAGCTGTTGTAGTACCTGGAGCCGCTGTAGTTTCTGAAGCAGCTGTCGTAGCAGGACCCGCTGTAGTTTCTGGAGCTGCTGTAGTACCTGGAGCTGATGTACTGCCTGGAGCTGCTGAAGTACCTGGAGCTGCTGAAGTACCTGGAGCTGCTGAAGTACCTGGTGCCGCTGTAGTACCTGGAACTGCAGTAGTGCCAGCAACTGGTGTAGTGCCAGGAGCTGCTGTAGTCTCTGGAGCTGCTGTAGTACCTTGAGCCTCACTAGTGCCTGGAGCCGCTGAAGTTTCTTGAGCTGCTGTAGTTTCTGGAGCTACTGTAGTATCTGGACCAGATGTAGTGCCTGGAGCTGCTGTAGTACCAGGTGCTGCTGTAGTGCCTGGAGCTGTTGTAGTAACAGGGACTGCTGTAGTACCTTGTTCCGCTGTCGTGCCTGGAGCTTCTGTAATTCCTGGAGCCGGTGTAGTTTCTGGAGCTGCTGTAGTCTCTGGAGCAGCTGTAGTAGCTGGTGCCGTTGTCGTGCCTGCAGCTGCTGTAGTACCAGGGGCTGCTGTAGTACCTGCAGCTGCTGTAGTACCAGGGGCTGCTGTAGTACCTGGAGCTGCTGTAGTATCTGGTGCCACTTCTGTACCTGGTGCCACTGTTGTACCTTGGGCCGCTGTAGTTTCTGGAGAAGGTGTAGTAGCTGGTGCCGCTGTCGTGACTGCAGCTGCTGTAGTATCTGGTACTGCGGAAGTGCCAGCATCTAATGTACTGCCAGGAGCTGCTGTAGTATCTGGACCCGCTGTAGTACCAGGATCAGCTGTAATACCAGTAGCTGCTCTAGTGCCTTGAGTTGCTGTTTTTTGTTTAGACAGAATGGGGTCAATATTTTATAGCTGAAGATCATATCTGATCATGTAACATGTTTCTAACTCAGACAAATTGTATAGTTATTCAAGATAAGAGAAATTAAAAGATCGTGCACTAATCAGCGATGACATTAGAAACACTGTATATAACATTGCCCATTTTGTGACACTTCAGTGTTGCAGTGATGGTTTTAATGATCAGCCACTCCTTCTAGGGTGACACAGAGCACTAAAGTCTGTTCCCCACCCAGAAAAGTGCCACTTATCTATTTATTAGTCATCCTCTGTCTGTTTTCCATGGGCTATTTCTCCAATCAGTCATCAGATGACATAACACTAAACACTTAGTGTTCCCCGATGTCCACAAACCATTTGGACGTGGATCTGTGTTTTTCAATCTTTGCGACAAATTCAAAAACATTGCTCAAGTTATAATACGTTTCCTATTATTGAGCTTACACTGAGTTATATTTCACATAGCTTTCAGTACTTAACATTGTTTTTGTGTTGAGTCATTTTCTAACTATGTTTGGACAGAACAGTTGTTATAGCTGGAGATCATACCTGATATTGTACCATGTTTCTAACTTAAACAAATTATATAATTATTCAAGATTAGAGAAATGGTCATGTATTGATCAGTCATAACAAAGACTGTGCTGAACAACTGAAGGAGGTGATCACCTGCATCAAGAGTGCCACCGTCATCCCTGTCCTGAAAAAGCCAAACCCTGCTTGCCTCTTGAATTTTCACCCTGTGGCTCTTACGCGTGATGCAACACATTAAGAGATGTCTCCCTGCAGAACTAGTTCCAATACAGTACGCCTACAGAGCCTACAAAGCTCAAGAAGATTCGATTTCAGCCATGAAGAATGCATATTGCAGATTTCTATTCATTGATTTTAGCAGTGACTTCAGCCTACTGACCCATAACAGCGCAGCTAGATTCTCGGCACCCACATTTTGAGGTTTGCAGATGACACAGCCATAGTAGGCCTTATTAAATACAACAGGAGGTGAAGCAGCTAACGACATAGTGCAGACATCACAACCTTTCTGTCATAAGAAAGCACAACAGGGGCTCCACTATCTTCACAGACTCTGGAACACTGACCTCCCCATCTCACATCTCATCATTTTCTACAGAGGTACTGTACCTCACTTACAGTTTCACCTCCTGGTGTGGCGGCTACAGTGCTGAGGCAGCACAAGCTAAAAGACTTTTACACGTCAGCTGTGTGCTGAATTATTAACATTAAAACCCAATACAAACTGGAATAATTTGAATATTTGACAAAAGATGCTGAAATCAAAAGACGAGGATATTTCTCTCAATTGTAAATTTTACATGATGAGGGAGTTTTTGATCATCTGCTCCTCTTATCATCAACATTAAAGACTTTGCATGTGTTGGATATAAAAAAATCAGGATACTTACCAATAATTGTAACAACTATCCAAAGGACAGAACAGCATATGAAGTTTTGAGCCATTTTTAGTAAATGGAAACACAAAACTTCAGCAAAAGAAAGACAGACGCTGAGAGCTATGAGTGGACGAGGCTTCAGCACTGAACAACCCTGGAGGATGAGAGTTCAGGTGTCTTCTACTGATGCTTTTAATGGTCAGCCACTCCTTCTAGGGTGGTACAGAGCACTAAAATATGTTTCCCACCCAGAACACTGCCACTTATCCATTTATGTGTCTTCCTCTATCTATTTTCCATAGGCTATTTTACTGACCAGTCATCAGATGACATAACACCAAAAGCCAAGTTCCCGCCTATAAGCCATTTGGACGTCGATCTGTGTTTGAATGACAAAGATTCATCCTTTTCCCCCCACATCAACAACATTACTCAAGTGACAATGTTTCCTAAATCTAAGCTTGAACTGAGTTATATTTCACATAGCTTTCAGTACATTTGACTAATTATATTCAGAGTTGTGGCCTGCTGTAAATCATGAGTCATGTTTGGACAGAACAGTTTTAATATTTTATAGATGGAGATCATACCCGATCATGTAACATATTTGTAACTCAAAGAATTTATGTAATTATTAAAGATAATTGAAATTAAATGATCATGTACCATTCAGCCATAACATTAAAAACACAGAAGAAGTAAATAACCTTTTGTGACAATTCAATGTTGCACTGATGGTTTTAATGGTCAGCCACTCCTTCTAGGGTGGTACAGAGCACTAAAGTATGTTCCCAACCCAGATCACTGCCACTTATCTATTTATCACTCGTCCTCTGTCTGTTTTCCATGGGCTATTTTACCGACCAGTCATCAGATGACATAACATTAAAGGCCAAGTTTCTACCCGTAAGCCATTTGGAAGTGGATCTGTGTTTGAATGACAGATTCAGCTTTTTTCCCCCTTAACAACAATATTACTCTAGTAACTAAGTTGTGGCTTGAGTCATTTTTGGACAGAATTGTTTCAATATGACACACCAGGAAAAAGGAGGAGGACTCACATGCAGACGTAGCACAAAAAAGAGGAATTTTATTCTTCTCGAACTCAAAGTTAGCACAAAGAAACAAAGTAGCAAACAAAAAAATCACTCCGAAGAGGCAAAACGAGACAAAAATAAATCATGAACAAAATACTTAACTATGGCTTGATACTCGAAGGCTGGTATGCACAAAGAATCAAAGACACAAAACTTGACACACTGGCACAGGACAGGGGGAAACGCAGACCATATATACACAGGAGGGTAATGGGAAACAGGTGGAAACAATCAGGAATCAGAAAGACAATCAGACCAGTGACACAAGAGGAAGGGCAAGCGACCTGAAGCGAGAGGAGAGTTAGACTTTCAAAATAAAACCAGAAACCACGAGACAACACGAAAACAATTCACCACTGTGTGACACAATATTTTATAGCTGGAGATCATACCTGATCATGTACCATGTTTCCTAAACTCTTAACACAGACTCTCACCTACAAAACACAACTGGCCAAATGGATAATTTTCTTCTCAAAAACACATTTTGTTAAATATATACTAACTCTTCATTTCAAAATAGAACATATCTTTCTCTGCACACACCAACTTACCAAAACACTGGAAATATGACTCAAAATGAAATGATTCTGTCAAAGAATAACTCTTGTTTTCACTTCACAAGTTACATGCAGTGAATCAAAGTACACCAGGTTTCAAAAAACTGGCTATTGCTGACATTACAAAAACTGCATAGACTTTTATGCTTCAGTTTTACAGGTATTTGTATGCAAAACATGCAATCCACTGTTTTTACACTAAATTTTTTGGTTGGGAACTCTATGTCCACATGTATTGTTCACATTCAAAGCATTCCAGTAAAAAGCACATAATTTTTTTTTCCTTTACTGTTTACTACAGGAGGCACAGTAGAAATACAGTTTACAGTATGATAGAACATAAAATGTTTTACAGTGTTGCTTACAGTACAGCAACAACATATCCATGAAACACACAAGAGTATTCTGAACAAAAAATACAACAGCAAAAAGCCCAGATTGAGGGGGGGGGGGGGGGGGCACAAAATGACTGTATCTAATCTCTGTGATCTTCAGGGTTAGGCCACATGTTTTCATCAACATCGCATCAGATATTATCTAAGGCGATGCACGTGCAATAAAAGCGCTTGGTATGTCGGATCCACCCTTGGCAATCATGAACTGTGATGTCCCTGCAGCCAGCATCAATGGCTTCAAGGAGGGACATCTGGTCATGTGGCTAATGGTCATCAACCTTCCACCTCCATACAGAAAAGAACTCCTCTATGGGGTTGAGGAAAGATGAATAGGGTGGAAGGGAGAGATGTACCAGTCTTGGGTGGTGAAGAAAACTTTGAAGGGGCATTGAAATTGACATGCCTGGGGCAATTCCAGCCATATACTGACCTCTGATATGACCTCTCCTGCTTCTGCTGCCCTGCTGATCAGAGTTTCCTCCTTTGTCCCTTTGTCCTTTTGTTCTGACCACGTCTGGAGCCATCTCTGCCCCTCCACTGAGTTCATCCTCTTGTGTAAAGTTGACCTTGACTAACCAATATGCAACAGGGTATATCTGTGCTCTGGTCCTACATTCAGGGTCAGTCTCCGGTCTCAGACCCACTCTGTGTCGGTAGGCTCACCATGACCTGGAACTCCAATAAACTTGCACCACTTCAGCAAACTTGGAACTAGACTTGGATTGTTTTTATTCTTCAACAGTGGACTTCAAACCAAGCGATTAGCAATTGAAAAACACTATTACCAGCTGAGATATGTTGTTTTTGAACTGATATCATTGCAGAAGAAGAGGTTTTTATACTGTATCTAAGGTTTGGAATATTGTTTTTGCTATTGTGGGATGTTGTGTGCTAACATTTGTAAATAATACAAAAACAATCCATAATTTTTTTGGGAGGTACAGCTGGTCTATTAAGAACATGTAAGCATTGTGGAAATGTGTTCACTGACTGCATATTGTGTGAAAACGACATGAAATGTGTGAATGGTATGGCCACAAAAGACCGATGCTGTGCTAATTGTGTTTAGAGTTTTGAAAATGTGACCACTGATTGGACAAACGCTTGTTAGTGACTGAAAAAAACTGTAATAACATTTGCACAACAGTTAGTGCATTTCTCAGAACAATTAGTACAAACTGCCAAACCTAGTGGATAACCTGCAAAAGTGCGTCACTTGCTCAGAATGAATAGTTGATCCCTCAAAAGCAAGTATTCATGTCAATGAAACTGTCTGTGTCATCAAAATAATAAGTCCTGTCACCATTGTTTATGAACAAGACAGTCAAATGGCTTTGTCATGTTTTCATTGTGACATACTTACTGCATATGATTGTGCAAAAAAAAAATAAAAAAATACACAGTCACTAATTTAGAACAACCATAAGAAATACCATTATGGTAGAACTGTGCACAAATGTAAACAATATATTCCTGGACATCCAAATGTTCCTGCCTGTCTGGCCACATATTTTCATCTACATCACAGCAGATGTCTTCCTTTGCAAGGCAACGAGGAAACTATCGCCTTGAGTGGCGAATCCACCCTCTGCAGGACTCCACTGTGATGTCATAACATGCAGCATCCATGGCTGCTAGCAGGGACATTTGGGCATGTGGACACTGGTCATAAACCTTCCACCTCCAGGCAGAAAAAAACTCCTCTATTGGATTAAGGAATGGGGATTAGGGGGGTAGATATTCAACCACCATCCTGCTATGTGCTACAAACCCTGCTGTGTGTTGTAAGGACTGCAACATGGTTTGCAGAAATTGAATGATGGAATTCACAGTGGTTCTCCCTACATTTGATTGCACTCGTCGAGCAGCCTCAGCCATAGTGAGGCCGTGATTCACAACATGGTCCACAAGTGTAGCCCTAATTTCATCAGGAATCTGCCTATGTACTTGACCTCTTCTTCCTGTGCCCCTGTCTTGTCCCCTTCCCCTTCCTCCTCACCCCTCCTCCACGACGCTGACGTTCCATTTCTGTGTCGCAGAATTGTAGAAATGGTACACACAACCTGCTTGGTTCATATATGCTTGCCAAATGAGGGTTCATGGGATTCTGCTCTGAGTGACTGTGGACAAGTGGCTTGTCACTGGTTACAACTAATGCTTCACACACCTCCTCATGAGTGAAAGCTGAAGTTCACCTGAGAGCAGCTGTTGAATTTAGACATTTTCAGGAAAAAAAAAAATGATAAAGGAATGTATGAAATTAGCTTGACAGATTTTGACAACTAGTTCAACAATTTTGTATGTAATGACTCAAGCAATGAAATGAGGACTATTAGTTTTATAGGGAAGGACTATTCACCATTCATAAGTGTGTTTAATTTTGACTGACATGACATAAGCAAATGATAATGTTATAAAACAGCAGAGAATTGTATGAAAGTAACTGATACATGTCTAAAAGCATTTGCAATTTGTTCAAAGGAATGAGAAACTGCTACGATGATGAGCACAAATGACTCAGTGCTGTGGAGGTTGAACTAATAGTTGTGAGAACTTTCATTCTGATCTGAGAAAAGCACCAAAGCGACTGAGAAAAACTGTAATAGCTAGAGGACTTTGAAGCTATGTATCAGTTTGCTGTTAATGTAGCTAGCACTAGATCATTTACAGTTTTTTACAACCGCTATGACCCGTTTGTCAGAACCTTAAACACTTTTTCAAAACTGTTAACGCACATCACACCTGAACACACAATTCCCCAAACAGTTAATTTCATGCTCAAAATCATGCAGTGTAACTAAACACAGACACGCACTTCCAAAATACAATAATACACTAACACAGTTCACCAAATCTACCAAAGCACTGAGACACGTTGTCTTCCAACAGAAACATTTAGTCAGTCACAGCACAGTGTCCTAAAAAACACTGACAACTGATGGAATAACACAAACTGAATCAAACTGCATATGTCAAATGTACTTTTTTCCTTTTTATTTTACAATCAACAGATTATTGTATTGATCATACATGTAAATTAATGTTTGTTATGATGTTCTTTATTTTTCATTTGTTGTGCATGAATTTTGTTCCTTTTTTTGTACAACACTCAGTACAAAAAGTGAATGGCCCATGTCAATGCAGCTTTGCAGAATGTTTATGAAAGAAGAAGACAGTAAATGACAGGATTTCCGGTAAACACTTTACTGTATTGCAAATGAAAATGATTTACAGCTGTCATTCATTCCCCAAATACACAAAAAGAAAAAGGAGCAGAATAAATCACTGTAAAAGAGGAAGAAAAAAGCTAATCTGCTCGGTCATCAGCACTTGGCCACATATTTTCATCGACATCACACCTGATGTCTTCTCTGGCCAGGCATCTTGGGAAGTATCTTTTTGCATGCCTTATCCAGCCCTAGCAGTCCTCAGCTGTGATGTCCTGGCATGCAGCAGCCATTGCATCCTGGAGGGACATTTGGTCATGTGGATGGTGATCGAATACTTTCCACCTCCAGGCTGAAAAAAACTCCTCTATTGGGTTGAGGAAAGGGGAGTAAGGGGCAAGGAAAAGGGACATCATCCTGGGATGGGCATCAAACCAAGCTGTGACTGCATGTGCATGGTGGAATGCCACATTATCCCAGGTGATCACATACGTATGTTAGCAAGTTACCCCCCAACTCACCCTGTTCCCTTTCCCCCTCAGGTACCAGTCTATCATACAGCTCTTCTACTGGAGAAGGCGTTTGGTGTTGTAGGGACCAATTTGACTTTTATGCAGGAGCACACCATTGTTAGATATTGCTGCACACATGGTGATGCTGGCTCCTCTATGGCCTGGCACAGCAACCATGGCTCTTTTACCAATGATGTTTCTGCCCTGCCTACATTTTTTTGGCCAAGCTGAAGCCAGCCTCTTCAATGTATATTATGTTATGTGGGACTTAGAGGAACAAAGTTATATATTACTGTAGGGGCCAGAAGAATACAGTTACTGTAATTCATGTTACACTGTTCAGTAGAAAAGGCCCTTATACAATACAGTGAATACTGTAATCTACCTGGACAATGGATGCCACTGTGCTCCGGCCTCTCCATGTGACAACCCATGGTTGATTACATGGTTGATGATGGTAGCTCGTATTTCATCTGTCACCCTGTCTCTGGCCCTTCTTTCAACCCCACCACGCATTCTAACTCTCCCTCTACCTCTACTTCTGTGATCAATGTAATCTTCAATCCATTAGTTTTGAACATGAGGTTTTCTGTTTTGACAAACCGTGTGAAAGCAATTGAAAATTCACCAGTTAACATCCACTGTTTTCAAATCAAATCAAATAAAATTTTTATTCATATTGCACTTTTCATGCCTTTTTAAAAGCAACCCAAAGTGCCTCACAGAGGCTAAAAACAGCAAAAACATAACAACATAAAATCCAACCCTCCCACCCCCGTAAAAACACAGAGACAGAAGATACGCATAACCCCACATATTATGCACAAAGACTGAACAGCCACTTTGTGAATGACAAGGATTCGCTCTGTCTGTGGCAGGGAATTCAATCCTTCATGGACAATAAACCTCTCGCCCTACGAATGTGTCGCTCCTACCCCATGCTTCCTGATGAGGAACCAGGAACTACAGATCTCCACAGCTGCAGTATGAAAAGCACTGGCCATTGCATTAAAGGCAACATGGGCAATATTGCACTTTTGGCACTTTACCTATGTACTACCCTGAGAGTTAATAATTAAGTTGTATAAGTCGTATGGCATTTTGTCATCTTAGTTTATTCATTTTCATTGCAGTCTTGTTTAGTCTTTTTAATGCTCTAGATTTTTAAATAATTTTATTGACTTGCACTGCCTGCCACTTGTAAGAAAGCATTTTGCTATGTACACAGGTACTCAGTGAGAAATTACAGTAAATCTAAATAATATAAATGACACTGATTGATGGCAGCAGCCATCCCCAGCAGGATGCAGCCTGACACAGACACACACACAAAAATACTTTATGAGCAACTATAAAAAACAAAACAAACAAAAAAACATGAACTGCACAAGGTGTTGACCTGGCCTCCAAATTCACTAGATCCCAAATTGATCAAGTATCTGTGGGGCAATAAAGGCAAACCCATAAGAATGAATGAGGTCTGAGCATGAGTATCAGTGTGTCTGTCAATGGGTGCATGATAGTGTATGTGTATTGTTGAGAGGTGCTAACATAAAGGAAATAGGCTGAAGCCAACAGAACAAAAACCCATGCCGTAGGGATCCAGGCTGAATAGCAGAGCGTGAGGACTGTGACTGCCAGAACTTATAGGCTCAGGGAGACTGGCCAGATGCTCCCAATTGCCCAAATTAATACCTGCCCACTAAGGTACCTGCAGAAACTGACAAGACAACTGGAAAACACAGAACAGGTCCTAGTAGCAGGTGGCCAACACAGGAAACACAAGGGAGACCTACACAGTATTAGGACATATTGGGTCATAATGTTATGCCTGGTCGGTGTATGTTAAGAATAAACAGACTGGTCACCAGTGTTGTCCATTGGAACTATGCCAATAGGCCAAAACATATCAATGCTGCGCTGCTTGTGTCTGGTATCAAAGCCAGAAATTGAAAAAAAAAGAAAAAAGAAAACTTAAAAACGTCCTTGATATTCATCCAAAACATCTGGTCGCTGTGGCATCGTTCAGCTCCTTTTTTCACGTACACCTCAGAATGTACAAGTTACAGGTGAGGTCAATAATGAATAGGTGGAACAGAGATTACATAACTTGCCAATGGTTTTATGGATTTATGACAGTTCCACCATTTATCTTTTAAAACTAAGATCTATTTTTCAAATGTCATTGCCTCACAGGCAGCCCAACTCAGTCACAAATGTGTCCCCACATCACTATTCAGAAGTCGCTGTCCATTAAGTCTAATGTAATCAGCAACAAAAAGAAAATGTGTCCTCGCTTTGTTAGAAAAGAAGAATGAGAGCTTGGGTGGAACAAAGGGTTATGGTACGTTTGACCCAAACACGTCACAGGATGTCAGATTACACATGGTGTAAAAGAATAAGAAATAAAGTTAAAGAGAAGAAGTCGACTACGCCTGTGAATTGGACTGAGAACATAACTGTTTCTGTTTTACTGCTTTCTGACATTTGATCATCATCCATAAAATGTTATCTTTAGGCTGACCTTGATGAAAGTTATATAACCAACGATAAACTCAACTGTTTTGCAACTTCAGCGTCATCTTTCCCGTCAGTGGAAAAAATAAATTACTGATGTGACCTTAAGATAAAAACACATAACTGTACACGAAACTGGGTTTCATGTTGCTAAGAAATGAAAGAAGAAAAACAAATCGATTAAACTGACCAATAAAAAACTGCTAATAATATTAATAATATTCCAATCTGTCGATGCAGTACAAAGTGGTGAAAATTACATAGAAGACTTTAACTGTAGTTTTTCAATAAAAGTTACTCATTCATTCTTTTTCCATAACGGCTTGATCTCGAGAGGACAAACAAATGACTGGAGCCTACTCCAGCTGTCACTGGACCATGGGCAGGAAACACCCTGGACCAGTTCCCAGTCTATCACAGGACAACTCTTTTAGCTTTAACTATCCCAGTTTGTCCACTAGGGTTGACACAACAAGCGTTTGTCCAATCAGTGGTCACATTTTTAAAACTCTAAATACAATTAGCACAGCATCGGCCTTTTGTGGCCATACCATTCACACATTTCATGTCGTTTTCACACAATATGCAGTCAGTGAACACATTTCTACAATGCTTACATGTTCTTAACAGACCAGCTGTACCTCCCAACAAAATTATGGATTGTTTTTGTATTATTTACAAATGTTAGCACACAACATCCCACAATAGCAAAAACAATATTCCAAACCTTAGATACAGTATAAAAACCTCTTCTTCTGTAATGATATCACTTCAAAAACAACATATCTCAACTGATAATAGTTTTTTTCAATTGCTAATTGCTTGGTTTGAAGTCCACTGTTGAAGAATAAAAACAATCTAAGTCTAGTTCCAAGTTTGCTGAAGTGGTGCAAGTTTATTGGAGTTCCAGGTCATGGTGAGCCTACCAACACAAAGTGGGTCTGAGACTAGAGACTGACCCTGAATGTATGACCAGAGCACAAATATACCCTGTCCCCAGGTTTGGTTGCATATTGGTCAGTCGAGGGCAACTTTAAACAGGAGGGTGAACTCAGTGGAGGGGTAGAGATGGCTCCCATACGTGGTCAGAACAAAAGGACAAAGGAGTGACACTCAGGTAGTATGATCAGGAAACTCTGATCAACAGGGGAGCAGAGGCAGGAGAGGTCATATCAGAGGTCAGCATATGGCTGGAATTGCCTCAGACGTGTCAATTTCAAAGTTTACTCCTTCCACCCTATTCACCGTTCCTCAACCCCATAGAGGAGTTCTTTTCTGCAAGGAGGTGGAAGGTTTATGACCATCAGCCACATGGCTAGATGTTGCTCCTTGAAGCCATGGATGCTGGCTGCAGGGACATCACAGATGATGATTGCCAAGGGTGGATCTGACATATCAAGCGCTTTTATCCCAGGTGCATCGCCTTGGATAATATCAGATGCAATGTTGATGAAAACATGTGGCCTAACCGTGAAGATCGCAGAGATTAGATACAGTCATTTTGTGCTTTTTTTTTTAGTTACACCCCCCCTCGCAATACTGTTATTTTTTTTTCTGTTCTATCATACTGTAAACAGTATTTCTACTGTGTCTCCTGTAGTAAACAGTAAAGGAAAAAAATGATTTGCCTTTTACTGGAATGCTTTTGAATGTGAACAATACATGTGGACATAGAGTTCCCAACCAAGAAATTTTGGGTAAAAAACGATGGATTGCATGCAAATACCTGTAAAACTGAAGCATACAAGTCTATGCAGTTTTTGTAATGTCAGCAATAGCCAGTTTTTTTAAACCTGGTGTACTTTGATTCACTGCATGTACCTTGTGAAGTGAAAACAAGAGTTTTTCTTTGACAGAATAATTTCATTTTGAGTCATATTTCCAGTGTTTTGGTAAGTTGGTGTGTGCAGAGAAAGATGTGTTCTATTTTGAAATGAAGAGTTAGTATATATTTAACAAAATGTGTTTTTGAGAAGAAAATTATCCATTTGGCCAATTGTGTTTTGTAGGTGAGAGTCTGTGTTAAGAGTTTAGGAAAAATATCTGAAGTATGGGTAAGCGCTTGTTAGTGATTGTAAAAAACTGTAAACAGAGTAGTGGACATAACATGACACTAAGACCCAGAACGAAACAGTAGATGACAGCAACGTGGCAAAATTGCACTCAGACATTTCAGGTTCTTCACAAAATGTCCAAAATGTACTTATACTTGTATATTTTTAATAAATTTGCAAAATTCTCAAAAAGTGCTTTTTTCATGTTGTTCTTACTTTTGAGGAAAAAGTAATTTTATCCATTTTGGAATAAGGCTGTAACATAACAAAATGTGGAAAAAGTAAAACACTATAAATACTTTATGCACTGTATGTTTACTCAATGTCAATAGCATTTAATAGTACTTCACAGCATGTTGTAAGATAACATAATGTAGCCGAGAAAAAAATAAAAAATGTAAAAAATGAACCTTGTATCAGACGTCGGGAGGGAATATCTAAAAATGTGTTCATCTCTGGACAGAGGACAGCATCCCCTTTCAATTGTGCACTGACAACTGCAACCTCCCAACTATTTGGAAATCTAAGATTAATAAACCCAGGGAATTACAAGATTTCAGACGTGTGGCGCTTATTTCTCTTATAGTAAAAAATCTGGAAAAGAAGTTCTCACCTCGGTCAAGGGAAATCTTGACCCACTTCAGTTTGCTCATCAAAGGAATAAAGGACCGGATGATGCTGAACTTTTTATCCTGGACAAAATTCATAAGCATCTGGAGAAACACAAATCTCATGCCAGACTTTTATTTGCCAATTGCTCATTAACAAAATACAGCCTTATATTTTAATAGAGAGTCTTACTTCTCATTTTGATCCACCTGACCAGCTGTTAGCCTTGTTCTTAAACATTTTAACCAACAGGACGTGGCAGGTTTTAGTAAATGGTGTTATGTCTAAAACCCAGGTCTCCAAGACAGGTTCCCCACATAGCGGTTAGGACAGGAGTGAGAAGGGTAAGCCAGGAGTTGGTGAAAAGGTAATGAATTAACAAGAAACAAGACAAAACTGCGCTGCAGTCATGGCAGGAAATTCCACATGTGAGAAAACAAAAACTTCAATGAAACATAATTTTTGATAAAGTGAGCTAAATGCAATGAGACACAAACTATGATGAGACTAGAGGTGTTCTGAGGTGTGAAACAGTGTCAAGCTTTCAGAGCAGAAGTATCGTGACAAGATGTTTTGATGCCTCGTGTCATCAGTTGAAAAATCACGTGACTCCCCAAATGAAGCTTCACTACGTCACATGCATATCGGCCGTCGAGGAGGAGAGTTTTGCATACGTTACGTTGTTTCATTGATTTAGAACAAAGGAGAGTGAAGTTTAAGGTATTAGTATAACATTAGATTAATTTGCATACTCACATTGGCACATAGACATTCACACACTATACACTGATTTACATACCTGTATAGTTACAAACATAGAGAAACAGACTAAAGCCTAACTCAGCTGAAATGATATTGTTATTAAATAACAATCTCTGAGACACTCAAATCCCCTTCCCAGTTTCACAGTCATTTTGTACAACTGCTTTCATCACAATCCCTAGTTAGATTAGCATTTCACTTTTATCCAGCAGATGTCGCCACACTTAATTGTATCAAATGCTTCGAAACACCTGAACCATTTCAACACAATTGCTTCAGATTGGTTCATGTCACCAGACGAGACATGAACTACAAGTAACAAGAATCATGGCACGAAAACGAGGCTTAAAACAAGTACAACCTAACAGAGAGCAAAGGCGAAGGCAAGGTTATATATACACACGACAGGGAGGTGATGAGAAATAGGTGAAACCAATCGAGAAGGGAGGACAATCACAAAGGCAGGAAGATACAGGAAGGGACTCAAGACAGGAAACCAAGAACTTAACAAAATAAAACAGGAAACTGAAAACTGAAAACAGAAAAACTTAACACCAAACCATGACTGTAAAAAAACAAGAACTTAAAATACAAGAAATAGAAACTCAGGAAAACTAATCACAAATCATGACACAAGGTTGTGTAGTTTCCTCACTGCTAGCTGAAGGTCTCTTAAAGAAGACAGTTTTCTTGTTAAATTTTCTGAATGAAGGAACTCGTAATTGATCTTAGGAAAAATGTGACAAATACCCCAGCATGCAGGACTCATGGTGAGGATGTAGAGATTGTAAATTCTTATAAATATCTGGGTACAGTTTTTGATTCTCAGAACTTTGGGTCAGTGGTCAAATGTGCCCACCAGAGAGTTCAATTATTGTGCAGGTTAATTCCCCATTAGGTGGGGTTGCTTCTATGACCTTTATTTATCTTTGTTTTGCACTTATAGTTCCTATCATCTTCTCATTTAGATGCAGTTTCTTTTCTTTATTTTATTTTTTAAATGATAGCTTTATGATGGCACAGTGGTTTGACATTAAAGGGCGATGTGCTCTCTCATTTATTGTTGTCTTTCCAGCCTTTGGTGGGGGGTACTCAGCACCCCTAATGCTCTGACCCTAGAATCACCACTATTGAGAGCCTTCTTACTTTTTCTTGTATTTGTTGGTTTGGTAATATAACAGTGAAGGACCGAAAAAATAAAAACATTACTGGTATCCAAACTCTTATTGTTGTGTGACTGTTAAAAGTGAATTTCCCTTTGGGGATTAATAAAGCTTTCTGTATTCCATATTGACTCAACAGCAGTGAATCGAAAAACATCAGATTAGTCACTGGTTAACTGTCTGCACCACTTGCACAACAGTTTTGGAGACATTTGTCACTAAAACTTTAAAGAGTAGTCTGACTTTGTGGGGGGTGCAGTGGCGTGGTGGTTATCAGCGATGCCTTTGAGGGGAGGGGCCTCCATGGATCATCCCACAGACGCTTCATCAGTTTGGGATCTAGTGAATTTGGAGGCAAGGTCAACACCTTGAGATGTTCTTCATGTGGCTGATCAGTGTATATCTGGATTAAAAATATTTGTATCAGTAAAAACACAGCTGCTAACACTCTGATCTGAAATCTCAGGAATAATTTTAAACTGTGAAAGAAAAAAATCACAAATAGTTCAAAGTCCTTTATTTCAAAAGCCTCAGACATAGCATGAGCAACATTTCTTTAAGTTAAAATGAAAACTATCACAATACAAACTGATATTGATATAATCATTTATCTGGAAGAAAAAAAACAAATCAAACATTACAGTAGAAAGTAATGAAATCTATATTCTTGACCTGAATCCATATGCTGAGAACAGACAGCTCATGTGCTACATACTGTGAGCTGCAGGTATGTGTAGCCTGTATAAAAACATGCAGCACCTCAGCACTGTCAGTAGCATTAATTAGTACTCCACAGCGTGTTGTTAGATGGGATAGTGTAGCAGCTAAAGGTCTAATAACTTAATAATAGCTGACAACAAATCCACAAGGTTTGATGTGCAGCCTCCTTCTCTCTGTTGGTGTTTGGTGAAGTTGTTAACTGGCTGCTAGCGTTAGCATTAGCCTTTTCAGATGCATTGCAGTAGTACTTTAGTTGTATTTCAGGACTGACATATCACAGTAGTATGGGCTTCATCTTTAGTGAAGTATTTCCACACACTTGATGAACCTCTGCTAGGTTACTTTAACAACCCACTGAACTCCTTACCTGTCGACGAACTGAGTGGAAGTGGTAATTGTCCCAGTTTCTACATTTCATCCTGATAACATTCTTTTTTTTTATCTCCGAGTTTGAAATTTCATTTCAGAAATCATTGTGTGCCACTGAAAAACATTTTTTTCAGTGGCACACAATCGACCCACACTACTTTGTTGGGGTAGTACCTGGAGCCGCTGTGTTACCAAGAGCCACCGAAGAAATTGCTGGAGCCATTGTAGTTGTAGTTGTCAGTGTTGTTGTTGGAGCCTCTGTTGTTGTACTGCCTTGTCCCACAGCTGTATGTTCAGCTAAGAGATAAAACTTCATTAACCCTGAAGTTAATTAATTTGCTAGAGAAACAAAAATATAATACACATTTATAAAGAGAAAGAAACATTAGACCAATATATATAAATAAGGTGTAAAATCCCACAACCAGTGCTAGAGTTCAGTTGTTTTTATTGTTGTAGCTAAAGGGGCTGAGGGTGTGCGGTTAAAGCAGCACAATGTACTGTAGTAATAAGTGATAAGCTGAAGTGAAAGAGTTCCTCAGAAGGTAATGTGTAATGTGTGGTAAGTGTAGTTTCATGTTGCTTTCCTTTTTATATGCACAATGGGTTTATGGGTTTTTAAGCATGTAAATAATTAACAAGACCAGAGACCAACACTTCCTTGAGTCGAACGTGACTTCCCAAATAAAGGTACCAAATCAACGGTGTCAGAGTTAAGCTATCAGCCGATGTGTGATTTATGGCATACAGCATGGCTGCTGCAGCTGAAAGAGAAACCGCCTCTGGTACCACAGAAGAAGCTGATCCATTTGAGTTATTTCCTAGCACAGTCAATGGTTATTCAAAAAAGCAGTACAGATCCTGCCAGAAAAAATATGACTGGCTTTAGTGCACTAAAACTATCCAGATAGAAATAAAAGAGAAAATAGTTGAAACGCAAACCTTGTGGATTTGTTGTCAGCTATTAAATAATGCACATAAAACTCAACCCAGACGAATATGTTATGTACATAAAATATGAATCAGAGAGATTCACAGTGTCTAACCTGAGTTGAAACAGCCGATTTTTAAGTATGCTTATATATATATACGTTGACATTCATGAATATCATGAATAAAAAACAGCAACAAACTCCAATAGGAGTTAAATTACCATGTACTGTAAATAGAAGGTGTGAAATTATGTTTTTTTTATATATATATACTGTACACTGTGCTTAAGTCAATGAAAAGAAGTTCAGCAGCAGAAGAGTTAGGAAACGCTGATGTTAAAGAGTCTGACTGCTGAGGGGACAAAAGACCTGCGGAAGCGTTCCTTCCTGCACTGTGGATGCAGCAGTCTTTGGCTGAAGGAGCTTCCTAAAGTCCCAACTGTCTCATACAGGGGATGAGAGGGGTTGTTCCTGATACTGGACAGTTTAGCCAACAGCCTCCTTTCCCCCACCTGCTCCACTGAATCCAGAGGACAGCCCAGGATGGAGCTGGCCCTCTTCATCAGTTTGCCCAGTCTGTTCTTGTCCCTCTCTGTGACTCCACTACAACAGCAGACCACAGCGTAAAAGGTTGCTGATGCAACCACAGTGTCATAAAAGGTCCTGAGCAGCGTCCTACACACACCGAAGGACCTCAGTCTCCTCAGCAGGTGGAGGCGACTTTGTCCCTTCTTGTAGAGGACACTGGTGTTGTCTGACCAGTCCAGTTTATTGTTCAGGTGAACACCCAGGTATTTATATCCATCCACGATGTCGATATCCAAACCCTGGATGTTCACCTTCATCTAGAGTCAAATCTGTTGAAGAACAGATTAAGTTTGTTTGCCCACCCTCTGTCTCCAGGTTCTGGGCCGTAGTCTTCAGCCCTCTCCAGACCTCCCTGGTGTTTTTCTTCTGGAGTTGGTCCTCCACTTTCCTCCTGTAGATGTCCTTGCCTTCATTTATTTTCTTTTTGAGTTCGCTCTGAATTCTCTTGAGTTCCTCCTTGTCTCCAGATCTGAAGACCCTCTTTTTCTCGTTGAGTAGGGCTTTCAGCTCAGGGGTCACCCAGGGTTTGTTATTAGAGAAACACCTCACTGTCTTGGTGGGCACGGTGTTCTCCACGCAGTAGTTGATATACAGAGTAGTCAGTGATGCAGTGGGTCAGGCCGTCTATGTCCTCCACGTCATGTGCTCCACACAGCACCTCCCAGTCAGTGGATTCAAAGCAGTCCCTCAGCTGCTCACTGGCATCCTCTGTCCATGTCCTCACAGTCCTTGTAGTTGGGGGTTGTTGTTTAACTACAGGTTTGTAGACAGGTATAAGGTGGACCAGGTTGAGGGAGTTTTTGATCGTCTGATCCTCTTAACATCAACATTAAAGACTTTGCACGTGTAGGATTTAATAAAATCAGGATACTTACCAATAACCACAACAACTATCCAAAGGACAGAACAGAATATGAAGTTTTGAGCCATATTCAGTAAATGGAAGCACAAAACTTATGAGTGGATGAGGCTTCAGCACTGAACAACCTTGGAGGATGAGAGTTCAGGTGTCTTTCACTGGTGGTTTCATTTCGTTATTAGCCACTCCTTCCTAGGGCAGTAAGAATGTTTACCACCCAGAAATGTGCCACTTACAGTATCTCAGAAAACAAACAAAAAAATGGTCAAGACCATAAACAACCATATGCATCAGTTTAGAGAATGCAACCACATCAACGTTAATTAAAGACACGTGCAATGAAGCTATGATTTTAGGATTTCCTTAAGAATCCTGTTACCTTTGATTATTTTAAATGTCAACACAGTTAAAACAGCTAAATGTGTCAGCAATCATTTTAGTTATTATACTAAAATATGATGTAAACCATATGTTTCAGTTGGCAATTAATTGAGGAAGCAGTGCAATGCTCAGAACATGCTAATCTGGATGAAACAATACGATTTCCACCACACAGTCACTACATCTGATCATTACCTAGAGCTTTAATTCACATTATTTCATCCTTTGGTTACAAGATCATGGAATGGGAAGTCATGAAAATGCATTAATTTGACATTCTTCACCCTCGTTTGAACTTGTGATGTTGTCACTGTGGACTCTGGTGAGTAGATGAGCTCTACAGATGCACTGACATGTTGATTCACCCTTAATCTAATGTTGCTGACTGGCCTATAGGGACAGAAATCACTCTTAATGATGGTAATTATCAAGTGCAGTAGGATCTGAGTGAACTGCTTCAAGATAGATGGATGGTTAATTCTATACTCAAAACTTACACGAGTTCCAGCACTATACATCCACGGTAAGTAGGATTAGATCCCAAACTCTTGGACAGCTGTGTCATCATCTGACAACACAGGTATATGGTTTGATACCTAAGTGTTGTACATTTGAAACTGAAAGATACTCCCTGCGATGTTCTTAAAGCTTATAATAAATGTTTACATGGTATAATTTAAAGAGGTTTTCACATACATCATACATATCTCAAAGAAACGTTCTTGTTATGTTTTGAGTTTGTCTTTTGTTTATGGTTTGAGTTTTTTGTTTTATATTCATAGTTAGAGGCCATGTTCAGGTTTTCCTTTTTTCTTTTTCTCCAGCAGTACAGGTGGTGGCTCGGAGGTGTGGCCACCTGCTATGCCTACTTACTTAGAGTGACTTTTTTGAGTTTGTAGTTTTTGCCTTTTTGTTGAGAAAACAGAAAATAAACATTTGTTAAACCTTGCCAACTGATCTCTCTGCATTTTAGGTCCACCCTGCATTCAAGCCATTAACAGTTCTTATTTATAACCTTTCAGTCTTTGAGCTCATAAACTTTCACTCTGCGTACCACAGGTTCATTGTTCATCTGAGCCATCGATGCAGTCTTCCTCCCTGTTGCAGACAAATTCCAGTGAGATGCATTCACCACTCGTCACACATTTAAACTCCTGCGAGGAGCACGATGGAGGCGCTGACACATAAGAACATACAGTGTATATACTGTATATATATACATATACATATATATATACATATACATATACATATATATATACATATACATATACATATACATATATATATACATATACATATACATATACATATATATACATATATATATATATACATATATATATATACACATATATATATATATATACATATATATACTGTATATATATATATATATATATATATATATATATATATATATATATATATATATATATATATATATATATATATATATATATATGCCTGGCCTTTATTCTCTACTTATACTTCATTTGTCTTTGTTGGGCTTTTCTTGCAGAATTTAATCTTGCCACTTCCAAACAACTATTATACAGCTCATATGTCTCCAGCTTCCTCCCACTGTCCAAAGACATGCTGGTTAGGTTCATTGGTGATTCTAAATTGGCCATAGGTGTGTGTGTGAATGGTTGTCTGTCTCTCTGTGTTAGCCCTGTGATAGACTGGAGACCTGTCCAGGGTGGACCCCACCTCTTGCCCCAATGACAGCTGGGAGCCGGCCCCTCCGCTACCCTCCACAGAACAAGCAGTTACAGAGAATGAATGAATGAATGGGTTAGCCTGTTGCATATTTTGAATTCCTCTATATGTTGTGGCATGTCGCATCCTTTTGTTTTACAGCACATGCATTATATAACTGTCAGTTCAGCATGCTTTGGTGACCAGGTCCAAAAATTCAAATTGTGCTGGTATTCAAAAACACTGCTCAAACTGCTCAGATTAAATTAGTTTATTTTTGGACAGAGAATATATATTGTACAATGAAAATATAATTTTCCATAAAGGGAGAAAACAGTAACCCACAATATAGTAGACTTAATAAATAGAAATAAATACAAAACTCTGGGCACACCAGCCATAGTGTGTAAATCTCCAGTGACTGCACAGATTAACACAGCAGTAGTTATTAACAACAATAGCAAGCACTGATGGATGGATATGTTATTTTTAATCAGATTAATTAACATTCATATTTATAAGAACAAAATAAATAAATTTCCCATCAAGTAGTGGAAGTCAAATATATTTAAAACATAAACACTGGCAGCATGCGTTCTCTACGAAAGAAAATCTTTTAATATACACATCAGATAGATACTTTATTAATCCCAGGGGAAATTAAAAGAAAAAATAAATAAATTCAAATTCAGCTCATCTGTATTTCACTCATTCATTTAATTTGTCATTGAACATAAACAAAATATACTATCAGTTATACGAATATTATATTATTATTATTGTCATAAATATTTTTAAATGAAAGATATGCATGCACCCGACAAACCCCATTTGGGGGATTAAGACTTTGTTCATTTTGTATGAAGAACCTCGTCTCATTCTGAACCAACACAAACCTGGAATAATTCTTTTAATTACTTGTAAGATAACAGATAAAAGTTTATAGTGCAAATAGACATCTCTTGATTCTTGACAAAAAACAAACAAACAAACAAAAAAACTTGGAGAAGTTAATTTCCATTGTCTTGCCTGAAATAAGGGTTGTTGTAGCCCTGGCTCTGACCATAGGGGTTGTTGTTCAGCCACTGCAGTAGAAAACAAAAGATTCTCCGTCAGAGACATTTAGGCCAAGGAAGCAAAGAGCGAGATGACAACAAAGTTGATTGTAAGATTGAGCTTCCTAATATGTTTATTTTCTTCACATTTATTCAAAAAACTACAAAGCAACTGGACTTGCAGAGTCCATCCAAGTTTTCAGTTCTAACAGACTGCTGGAGGACTTGGGGTTTAAATAAAAATTCCATGGGTTTTACCCATCAGAAACTCACATGACTAGAGTCTGTTAACGACCAGATACTTACCTGTCATTGGAGGAGGCTGTTTGACCATATCCTCTGTGTTGTAGACTGATGTCAGATTATATCTCAGTCTTCCTCCCCGTGTTGAGAGAAGGATTCTCCAACTGGACATAGATGTCATCCTCTTTCAAACCATCTGTCTTTTCTGGCTAAAATGTGGATGTTGTTTTCTTCAAAGGAGCGTCCTCTGTCCTTCAGGTGTAGACGGATTCAGCTGAATAATTTCCTTACGAGCTGGTGCACACTAGTCACGTGAGTTTCTGATGGGTAACACCCACAGATGTTCCTATTTAAACCGCAACTCCCCACCAGTCCTTTAGAACTGAACGCTACGACGAAATATCTTCAAGAAACTCAGTGAGTCCAGCTACCTTTCTTTCACTTGTTTTGAACATAAAACGACCTGGATAACTGAGAACCTTAACAGACACATTTTCTATAATCACAGACAGAGGGAATACCCACCTAGTTCCTTCCCACAGGAAACAGGTTTTCTTGGCTGTTGCTGCCAGTCATGTCCACGCTGGTGCTGCTGGCCCTGCTGTCGTTGACCGTTGCCCGTGGGAGTCTAAGAACCCCAGTCTTTGTAAAAGCTTCCAAGCCACTGACTGAACCATTATCGAATGCAGCATTGTTTGTCTTCAACTTTTTCTTTGACAACCTAACAACATTAAAGGAAAATATTTATTACAGTCACCTCTATTGTGATTCATTGTGGTACATTTTGTGATTTATTTTGGCGGATTCTGATGTAACTGTTCCCATTAACTGCTATTATAAAGGTACACACAATAGTTACCATGTCTTGCTAGGTTAAGGTATGTATTAGTGTCACATGAGGGAAAGAGAAACACGGCAAAGGCATGACATAAGCAGTGGTGAATGTGTGAAAGTGCATGTATAGGTGAAAAACTCACTTGCAAGTGAATAATAGCAGTAGAACGAGGGATATGAGCAGCAGCGCGACGAGCAGAGAGATGACAATCAGCAGGACGAGCATCCATGCTATCAAACAACAATGTAGAGGACGTCAACATCAAAGTATCACAACACACAGTAATGTGGTCTAACACGGCTATTAATGTTGTATAAAGCCCTCTGCTGCTGCAAGGTATTCACCTCTAGATGGCGCTGGGATTTGACCCTAAAATCAGATAGTATTGGGTGGTATGTACATTATTGATACATTATTGCCCTACATCATGCTATTACATCATCTTAGTTATGTCATTTCCACATGCAGTCCTGACTTCATAGTGGTAGTACCAAACAAATACTTACCACTCTCACAACGTTTGGTAATGTTGCTGTAATAATAACCAGGGAGACACAAGCATATGAAGTCCTGATTGGCACGAGCCTCACACGTGCTTCCTGGACCACAAGGGTTTTTATCACAGGGATCTTAAAATTAAAAGAAGCATAATGTGAGTACTGGAACTGATGCTGCTGAAGCTGAGACTTGTGGCTGATGTTGGGGTAGTACCTGGAGCCGCTGTTGTACCAGCAACCGCTGTCGTACCAGGAGCTGTTGTTGGAGACGCTGTTGTGCCTGGAGCCACTGTAGTACCTGGTGCTGCTGTTGTACCAGAAGCAGCGGTCGTACCAGGAGCTGTTGTTGGAGCCGCTGTTGTACCTAGTGCAACTGTTGTACCAGGAACCGCTGTTGTACCAGGAACCGCTGTTGTTCCAGGAGCTGTTGTAGTAACTGGAGCTGTTGTAGTAACTGGAGCCACTGTAGTACCTGGAGCTGCTGTTGTACCAGGACCCACTGTAGTACCTGGTGCTGCTGTTGTAACAGAAGCAGCGGTCGTACCAGGAGCTGTTGTTGGAGCCGCTGTTGTACCTGGTGCAACTGTTGTACCAGGAACCGCTGTTGTACCAGGAATCGCTGTTGTACCAGGAGCTGTTGTAGTAATTGGAGCTGCTGTGGTAGCTGGAGCGTCTGTAGAAGCAGAATCCACTGTAGTACCTGGACCTGTTGTAACACCTGGAGCCACTGTTGTACCAGCCACCGCTGTCGTACCAGGAGCTGTTGTTGGAGACGCTGTTGTGCCTGGAGCCACTGTAGTACCTGGAGCCGCTGTTGTACCAGGAACCACTGTAGTACCTGGTGCTGCTGTTGTACCAGAAGCAGCGGTCGTACCAGGAGCTGTTGTTGGAGCCGCTGTTGTACCTGGTGCAACTGTTGTACCAGGAACCGCTGTTGTACCAGGAGCTGTTGTAGTAACTGGAGCTGTTGTAGTAACTGGAGCCACTGTAGTACCTGGAGCTGCTGTTGTACCAGGACCCACTGTAGTACCTGGTGCTGCTGTTGTACCAGAAGCAGCGGTCGTACCAGGAGCTGTTGTTGGAGCCGCTGTTGTACCTAGTGCAACTGTTGTACCAGGAACCGCTGTTGTACCAGGAACCGCTGTGGTTCCAGGAGCTGTTGTAGTAACTGGAGCTGTTGTAGTAACTGGAGCCACTGTAGTACCTGGAGCTGCTGTTGTACCAGGACCCACTGTAGTACCTGGTGCTGCTGTTGTACCAGAAGCAGCGGTCGTACCAGGAGCTGTTGTTGGAGCCGCTGTTGTACCTAGTGCAACTGTTGTACCAGGAACCGCTGTTGTACCAGGAACCGCTGTTGTTCCAGGAGCTGTTGTAGTAACTGGAGCTGTTGTAGTAACTGGAGCCGTTGTAGTACCTGGAGCTGCTGTTGTACCAGGACCCACTGTAGTACCTGGTGCTGCTGTTGTACCAGAAGCAGCGGTCGTACCAGGAGCTGTTGTTGGAGCCGCTGTTGTACCTAGTGCAACTGTTGTACCAGGAACCGCTGTTGTACCAGGAACCGCTGTTGTTCCAGGAGCTGTTGTAGTAACTGGAGCTGTTGTAGTAACTGGAGCCACTGTAGTGCCTGGAGCTGCTGTTGTACCAGGACCCACTGTAGTACCTGGTGCTGCTGTTGTAACAGAAGCAGCGGTCGTACCAGGAGCTGTTGTTGGAGCCGCTGTTGTACCTGGTGCAACTGTTGTACCAGGAACCGCTGTTGTACCAGGAACCGCTGTTGTACCAGGAGCTGTTGTAGTAACTGGAGCTGCTGTGGTAGCTGGAGCGTCTGTAGAAGCAGAATCCGCTGTAGTACCTGGACCTGTTGTAGCACCTGGAGCCACTGTTGTACCAGCCACCGCTGTCGTACCAGGAGCTGTTGTTGGAGACGCTGTTGTGCCTGGAGCCACTGTAGTACCTGGAGCCGCTGTTGTACCAGGAACCACTGTAGTACCTGGTGCTGCTGTTGTACCAGAAGCAGAGGTCGTACCAGGAGCTGTTGTTGGAGCCGCTGTTGTACCTGGTGCAACTGTTGTACCAGGAACCGCTGTTGTACCAGGAGCTGTTGTAGTAACTGGAGCTGTTGTAGTAACTGGAGCCACTGTAGTACCTGGAGCTGCTGTTGTACCAGGACCCACTGTAGTACCTGGTGCTGCTGTTGTACCAGAAGCAGCGGTCGTACCAGGAGCTGTTGTTGGAGCCGCTGTTGTACCTAGTGCAACTGTTGTACCAGGAACCGCTGTTGTACCAGGAACCGCTGTTGTTCCAGGAGCTGTTGTAGTAACTGGAGCTGTTGTAGTAACTGGAGCCACTGTAGTACCTGGAGCTGCTGTTGTACCAGGACCCACTGTAGTACCTGGTGCTGCTGTTGTACCAGAAGCAGCGGCCGTACCAGGAGCTGTTGTTGGAGCCGCTGTTGTACCTAGTGCAACTGTTGTACCAGGAACCGCTGTTGTTCCAGGAGCTGTTGTAGTAACTGGAGCTGTTGTAGTAACTGGAGCCACTGTAGTGCCTGGAGCTGCTGTTGTACCAGGACCCACTGTAGTACCTGGTGCTGCTGTTGTAACAGAAGCAGCGGTCGTATCAGGAGCTGTTGTTGGAGCCGCTGTTGTACCTGGTGCAACTGTTGTACCAGGAACCGCTGTTGTACCAGGAACCGCTGTTGTACCAGGAGCTGTTGTAGTAACTGGAGCTGCTGTGGTAGCTGGAGCGTCTGTAGAAGTAGAATCCGCTGTAGTACCTGGACCTGTTGTAGCACCTGGAGCCACTGTTGTACCAGCCACCGCTGTCGTACCAGGAGCTGTTGTTGGAGACGCTGTTGTGCCTGGAGCCACTGTAGTACCTGGAGCCGCTGTTGTACCAGGAACCACTGTAGTACCTGGTGCTGCTGTTGTACCAGAAGCAGAGGTCGTACCAGGAGCTGTTGTTGGAGCCGCTGTTGTACCAGGAACCGCTGTTGTACCAGGAGCTGTTGTAGTAACTGGAGCTGTTGTAGTAACTGGAGCCACTGTAGTACCTGGACCCACTGTAGTACCTGGTGCTGCTGTTGTACCAGAAGCAGCGGTCGTACCAGGAGCTGTTGTTGGAGCTGCTGTTGTACCTAGTGCAACTGTTGTACCAGGAACCGCTGTTGTACCAGGAACCGCTGTTGTTCCAGGAGCTGTTGTAGTAACTGGAGCTGCTGTTGTACCAGGACCCACTGTAGTACCTGGTGCTGCTGTTGTACCAGAAGCAGCGGTCATACCAGGAGCTGTTGTTGGAGCCACTGTTGTACTTGGTGCAACTGTTGTACCAGGAACCGCTGTTGTACCAGGAGCTGTTGTAGTAACTGGAGCTGTTGTAGTAGCTGGAGCCACTGTAGTACCTGGAGCTGCTGTTGTACCAGGAACCACTGTAGTACCTGGTGCTGCTGTTGTACCAGAAGCAGCGGTCGTACCAGGAGCTGTTGTTGGAGCCGCTGTTGTACCTGGTGCAACTGTTGTACCAGGAACCACTGTTGTACCAGGAGCTGTTGTAGTAATTGGAGCTACTGTGGTACCTGGAGCGGCTGTTGTACCAGGACTCACTGTAGTACTTGGTGCTGCTGTTGTTCCAGAAGCAGCGGTCGTACCAGGAGCTGTTGTTGGAGCCGCTGTTGTACCTGGTGCAACTGTTGTACCAGGAACCGCTGTTGTACCAGGAGCTGTTGTAGTAACTGGAGCTGCTGTAGTACCTGGTGCCACTGTATTTGCTGCTGTAGTACTAGAAGTTGCAGTAATAACTGGAGCTGCTGTATTAACTGATGCTGCTGTAGTACCAGGAGCCACTGTAGTATCTGGAGCCAGTGTAGTACCAGAAGTCACTGAAGTGGCATGGGCCTGTGTAGTGCCAAGAGCTGATGTAGTCCCTTGAGATGCTGTAGGAGCAGAACCTGTTGCAGAACCAGGACCCGCTGTTGTACCTGGAGTTTCTGTAGTACCAGGACCTGTTGTAGCACCTGGAGCCGTTGTCGTACCAGGAGCTGCTGTTGTACCAGAAGCTGTTGTAGTAACTGGAGCTACTGTAGTAGCAGAACCTGTCATAGTACCTGCAGCCGCTGTTGTACCAGAAGCTTGTGTAGTATCAGAAGCTGCAGTTGTACCTTGTACTGCAGTAGTACCCGAAGCTGTTGTAATGCCTGGTGCTGCTGTAGTAACAGATGCCAGCGTAGTACCTGGTGATGCTGTCGTAATTGGAACTGCTGTAGTGCCAGGGGCTGCAGATGTGTCTGGTGCCGCTGTAGTACCTGGAAATGATGTAGGAACAGGAGCTGTTGTAGCATCAGGAGCCACTGTAGTATGCAATGATGCTGTAGTACCTGGAGCCACTGAGGTACCTGGGGCTGTTGTAGTACCAGGAGTGGCGGTAGTACCAGTAGCCGCTGTTGAACCAGGTGCCAGTGTACTTCCTGGTGCAGCAGCTGTAGTAACTAGTGCTACTGTAGTAACAGGGGCTGATGTAGTACCTGGTGTTGCTGTAGTACTAGAAGTCATTGTAGTAACTGGTCCTGCTGTAGTAATTGCCAGTGTTGTTGTTGGAGCCACTGTTGTTGTTGGAGATACTGTTGTTGTTGGAGCAGCTGTTGTTGTTGCAGCCACTGTGGTTTTTGGACTGACTGTTGTTGTTAAGGTGGCTGTGGTTGTTGCCGATACTGTTGTTGTTGGAGCCGTTGTTGTTGTTGGGGCCCCTGTTATTGTTGGAGATACTGTTGTTGTTGGAGCTGATGTTGTTGTTGGAGCCACTGTGGTTGTTGGAGATACTGTTGTTGTTGGAGCCGCTGTTGTTGTTGGAGGTACTGTTGTTGTTGGAAACACAGTTGTTGTTGGAGATACTGTTGTCGTTGGCGATACTGTTGTTGTTGGCGATAGTGTTGTTGTTGGAACCCCTGTTGTTGTTGGAGATACTGTTGTCGTTGGCGATACTGTTGTTGTTGGAGCCCCTGTTGTTGTTGGACTGACTGTTGTTGTTGGAGATACTGTTGTTGTTGGAGATTCTGTTGTTGTTGGAGCCGATGTAGTTGTTGGAGATTCTGTTGTTGTTGCAGTTACAGTTGTTGTTGGAGACGCTGTTGTTGATGGAGCAGCTGTTGTTGGAGCAGCTGTTGTTGTAGGACTGACTGTTGTTGTTGGAGCCAGTGTTGTTGTTGGAGATACACTTGTTGTTGAAGCTGCTGTTGTTTTTGGAGCAGCTGTTGTTGTTGCAGCCACTGTTGTTGTTGGAGCCGCTGTTGTTGTTGGAGTGACTGTTGTTATTGAAACCACTGTTGTTGGTGGACTGACAGTTGTAATTAAAGCCACTGTGGTTTTTGGAGATACTGTTGTTGTTGGAGCCGCTGTTGTTGTTGGAGACACTGTTGTTGTTGGAGCCGCTGTTGTTGTTGGAGGTACTGTTGTTGTTGGAGACACTGTTGTTGTGGGAGACACTGTTGTCGTTGGCGATACTGTTGTTGTTGGAGCAGCTGTTGTTTTTGCAGCTACTGTTGTTGTTTGACTGACTGTTGTTGTTGGAGCAGCTGTTGTTAGAGGTACTGTTGTTATTGGACTGACTGTTGTTGTTGGTCTGACTGTTGTTGGAGCAGCTGTTGTTTTTGAAGCAGCTGTTGTTGTTGCAGCCACTGTTGTTGGTGGACTGACAGTTGTTGTTAAAGCAACTGTGGTTGTTGGAGTCGCTGTTGTTGTTGGAGATACTCTTGTTGTTGGAGCCGCTGTTGTTGTTGGAGGTACTGTTGTTGTTGGAGATACTGTTGTCGTTGGCGATACTGTTGTTGTTGGCGATAGTGTTGTTGTTGGAACCCCTGTTGTTGTTGGAGATACTGTTGTTGTTGGAGATACTGTTGTCGTTGGCGATACTGTTGTTGTTGGAGATTCTGTTGTTGTTGGAGCCGATGTAGTTGTTGGAGATTCTGTTGTTGTTGCAGTTACAGTTGTTGTTGGAGACGCTGTTGTTGATGGATCAGCTGTTGTCGTAACTAGTGTTGTTGGAGATACACTTGTTGTTGGAGCTGCTGTTGTTGTTGGAGCAGCTGTTGTTGTTGGAGCCAGTGTTGTTGTTGGAGATACACTTGTTGTTGGAGATACTGTTGTTGTTGGAGACGCTGTTGTTGATGGACCAGCAGTTGTTGTTGGAGCCAGTGTTGTTGTTGGAGATACACTTGTTGTTGGAGCCAGTGTTGTTGTTGGAGATGCTGTTGTTGATGGAGCAGCTGTTGTTGTTGGAGCCAGTGTTGTTGTTGGAGATACACTTGTTGTTGGAGCTGCTGTTGTTGTTGAAGCCAGTGTTGTTGTTGGAGATACTGTTGTTGTTGGAGATACACTTGTTGGAGCAGCTGTTGTTGTTGGAGCCAGTGTTGTTGTTGGAGATACACTTGTTGTTGGAGCCAGTGTTGTTGTTGGAGAAATACTTGTTGTTGGAGCTACTGTTGTTGTTGGAGCAGCTGTTGTTGTTGGAGCCGGTCTTGTTGTTGGAGATACACTTGTTGTTGGAGCAGCTGTTGTTGTTGGAGCCAGTGTTGTTGTTGGAGATACACTTGTTGGAGCAGCTGTTGTTGTTGGAGACAGTGTTGTTGTTGGAACCCCTGTTGTTGTTGGAGATACTGTTGTCGTTGGCGATACTGTTGTTGTTGGAGCCCCTGTTGTTGTTGGACTGACTGTTGTTGTTGGAGATACTGTTGTTGTTGGAGATTCTGTTGTTGTTGGAGCCGATGTACTTGTTGGAGATTCTGTTGTTGTTGCAGTTACAGTTGTTGTTGGAGACGCTGTTGTTGATGGAGCAGCTGTTGTCGGAGCTAGTGTTGTTGGAGATACACTTGTTGTTGGAGCTGCCGTTGTTGTTGGAGCAGCTGTTGTTGTTGGAGCCAGTGTTGTTGTTGGAGCTGCTGTTGTTGTTGGAGCCGATGTTGTTGTTGAAGCCAGTGTTGAAGCCAGTGTTGGAGATACTGTTGTTGTTGGAGATTCTGTTGTTGTTGGAGCCGATGTAGTTGTTGGAGATTCTGTTGTTGTTGCAGTTACAGTTGTTGTTGGAGACGCTGTTGTTGATGGATCAGCTGTTGTCGGAGCTAGTGTTGTTGGAGATACACTTGTTGTTGGAGCTGCTGTTGTTGTTGGAGCAGCTGTTGTTGTTGGAGCCAGTGTTGTTGTTGGAGATACACTTGTTGTTGGAGATACTGTTGTTGTTGGAGACGCTGTTGTTGATGGACCAGCAGTTGTTGTTGGAGCCAGTGTTGTTGTTGGAGATACACTTGTTGTTGGAGCCAGTGTTGTTGTTGAAGATGCTGTTGTTGATGGAGCAGCTGTTGTTGTTGGAGCCAGTGTTGTTGTTGAAGATACACTTGTTGTTGGAGCTGCTGTTGTTGTTGAAGCCAGTGTTGTTGTTGGAGATACTGTTGTTGTTGGAGATACACTTGTTGGAGCAGCTGTTGTTGTTGGAGCCAGTGTTGTTGTTGGAGATACACTTGTTGTTGGAGAAATACTTGTTGTTGGAGCTACTGTTGTTGTTGGAGCAGCTGTTGTTGTTGGAGCCGGTCTTGTTGTTGGAGATACACTTGTTGTTGGAGCAGCTGTTGTTGTTGGAGCCAGTGTTGTTGTTGGAGATACACTTGTTGGAGCAGCTGTTGTTGTTGGAGACAGTGTTGTTGTTGTTGGAGATTCTGTTGGTGATGGAGCAGCTGTTGTTGATGGAGATACTGTTGTCATTGGAGGTACTGTTGTTGTTGGAGATACTGTTGTCGTTGGCGATACTGTTGTTGTTGTTGGCGATAGTGTTGTTGTTGGAACCCCTGTTGTTGTTGGAGATACTGTTGTCGTTGGCGATACTGTTGTTGTTGGAGCCCCTGTTGTTGTTGGACTGACTGTTGTTGTTGGAGATACTGTTGTTGTTGGAGATTCTGTTGTTGTTGGAGACAATGTTGTTGTTGAAGATACTGTTGTTGTTGGAAACTCTGTTGTTGATGGAGATACTGTCGTTGATAGAGCCGCTGTTGTTGTTGGAGATACTGTTGATGTTTGAGCTGCTGTTGTTGTTGGAGATACTGTTGTTGTTGGAGACGCTGTTGTTAATGGACCAGCAGTTGTTGTTGGAGCCAGTGTTGTTGTTGGAGATACACTTGTTGTTGGAGCCAGTGTTGTTGTTGTTGGAGATTCTGTTGTTAATGGAGCCGATGTTGTTGATGGAGATACTGTTGTTGTTGGAGACGCTGTTGTTGTTGAACCAGCAGTTGATGTTGAAGCCAGTGTTGTTGTTGGAGCCAGTGTTGTTGTTGGAGATACACTTGTTGTTGGAGCCAGTGTTGTTGTTGTTGGAGATTCTGTTGTTAATGGAGCCGATGTTGTTAATGGAGATACTGTTGTTGTTGGAGACGCTGTTGTTGTTGAACCAGCAGTTGTTGTTGGAGCCAGTGTTGTTGTTGGAGCCAGTGTTGTTGTTGGAGACGCTGTTGTTGATGGAGCAGCTGTGGTTGTTGGAGCCACTGTTGTTGTTGGAGCCAGTGTTGTTGTTGGAGACGCTGTTGTTGATGGAGCAGCTGTGGTTGTTGGAGCCAGTGTTGTTGTTGGAGACATACTTGTTGTTGGAGCTACTGTTGTTGATGGAGCAGCTGTTGTTGTTGGAGCCGGTCTTGTTGTTGGAGATACACTTGTTGTTGGAGCTGCCGTTGTTGTTGGAGCAGCTGTTGTTGTTGGAGCCAGTGTTGTTGTTGGAGCTGCTGTTGTTGTTGGAGCCGATGTTGTTGTTGAAGCCAGTGTTGAAGCCAGTGTTGGAGATACTGTTGTTGTTGGAGATTCTGTTGTTGTTGGAGCCGATGTAGTTGTTGGAGATTCTGTTGTTGTTGCAGTTACAGTTGTTGTTGGAGACGCTGTTGTTGATGGATCAGCTGTTGTCGGAGCTAGTGTTGTTGGAGATACACTTGTTGTTGGAGCTGCTGTTGTTGTTGGAGCAGCTGTTGTTGTTGGAGCCAGTGTTGTTGTTGGAGATACACTTGTTGTTGGAGATACTGTTGTTGTTGGAGACGCTGTTGTTGATGGACCAGCAGTTGTTGTTGGAGCCAGTGTTGTTGTTGGAGATACACTTGTTGTTGGAGCCAGTGTTGTTGTTGAAGATGCTGTTGTTGATGGAGCAGCTGTTGTTGTTGGAGCCAGTGTTGTTGTTGAAGATACACTTGTTGTTGGAGCTGCTGTTGTTGTTGAAGCCAGTGTTGTTGTTGGAGATACTGTTGTTGTTGGAGATACACTTGTTGGAGCAGCTGTTGTTGTTGGAGCCAGTGTTGTTGTTGGAGATACACTTGTTGTTGGAGAAATACTTGTTGTTGGAGCTACTGTTGTTGTTGGAGCAGCTGTTGTTGTTGGAGCCGGTCTTGTTGTTGGAGATACACTTGTTGTTGGAGCAGCTGTTGTTGTTGGAGCCAGTGTTGTTGTTGGAGATACACTTGTTGGAGCAGCTGTTGTTGTTGGAGACAGTGTTGTTGTTGTTGGAGATTCTGTTGGTGATGGAGCAGCTGTTGTTGATGGAGATACTGTTGTCATTGGAGGTACTGTTGTTGTTGGAGATACTGTTGTCGTTGGCGATACTGTTGTTGTTGTTGGCGATAGTGTTGTTGTTGGAACCCCTGTTGTTGTTGGAGATACTGTTGTCGTTGGCGATACTGTTGTTGGAGCCCCTGTTGTTGTTGGACTGACTGTTGTTGTTGGAGATACTGTTGTTGTTGGAGATTCTGTTGTTGTTGGAGACAATGTTGTTGTTGAAGATACTGTTGTTGTTGGAAACTCTGTTGTTGATGGAGATACTGTCGTTGATAGAGCCGCTGTTGTTGTTGGAGATACTGTTGATGTTTGAGCTGCTGTTGTTGTTGGAGATACTGTTGTTGTTGGAGACGCTGTTGTTAATGGACCAGCAGTTGTTGTTGGAGCCAGTGTTGTTGTTGGAGATACACTTGTTGTTGGAGCCAGTGTTGTTGTTGTTGGAGATTCTGTTGTTAATGGAGCCGATGTTGTTGATGGAGATACTGTTGTTGTTGGAGACGCTGTTGTTGTTGAACCAGCAGTTGATGTTGAAGCCAGTGTTGTTGTTGGAGCCAGTGTTGTTGTTGGAGATACACTTGTTGTTGGAGCCAGTGTTGTTGTTGTTGGAGATTCTGTTGTTAATGGAGCCAATGTTGTTAATGGAGATACTGTTGTTGTTGGAGACGCTGTTGTTGTTGAACCAGCAGTTGTTGTTGGAGCCAGTGTTGTTGTTGGAGCCAGTGTTGTTGTTGGAGCCAGTGTTGTTGTTGGAGACGCTGTTGTTGATGGAGACGCTGTTGTTGATGGAGCAGCTGTGGTTGTTGGAGCCACTGTTGTTGTTGGAGCCAGTGTTGTTGTTGGAGACGCTGTTGTTGATGGAGCAGCTGTGGTTGTTGGAGCCAGTGTTGTTGTTGGAGACATACTTGTTGTTGGAGCTACTGTTGTTGATGGAGCAGCTGTTGTTGTTGGAGCCGGTCTTGTTGTTGGAGATACACTTGTTGTTGGAGCACCTGTTGTTGTTGGAGCCAGTGTTGTTGCTGGAGATACACTTGTTGGAGCCAGTGTTGTTGTTGGAGCCAGTGTTGTTGTTGGAGACGCTGTTGTTGATGGAGCAGCTGTGGTTGTTGGAGCCAGTGTTGTTGGAGCTGCTGCTGTTGTTGGAGCAACTGTTGTTGTTGGAGATAGTGTTGTTGTTGGAGATACTGTTGTTGTTGGGGACGCTGTTGTTGATGGACCAGCAGTTGTTGTTGGAGCCAGTGTTGTTGTTGGATATACACTTGTTGTTGGAGCAGCTGTTGTTGTTGGAGCCAGTGTTGTTGTTGGAGATACTGTCGTTGATGGAGCCGCTGTTGTTGTTGGAGATACTGTTGTTGTTGGAGCCAGTGTTGTTGGAGCCAGTGTTGTTGTTGTAGCCGCTGTTGTTGTTGGAGCCAGTGTTGTTGTTAGAGATATACTTGTTGTTGGAGCTGCTGTTGTTGTTGGAGCAGCTGTTGTTGTTGGAGCCAGTGTTGTTGTTGGAGATACTGTTGTTGTTGGAGATACACTTGTTGTTGGAGCTGCTGTTGTTGTTGGAGCCAGTGTTGTTGTTGGAGATACTGTTGTTGTTGGAGATACACTTGTTGGAGCAGCTGTTGTTGTTGGAGCCAGTGTTGTTGTTGGAGATACTGTTGTTGTTGTAGTCGCTGTTGTTGTTGGAGCCAGTGTTGTTGTTGGAGATACACTTGTTGGAGCTGCTGTTATTGTTGGAGCAGATGTTGTTGTTGGAGATACTGTTGTTGTTTGAGCTGCTGTTGTTGTTGAAGCCAGTGTTGTTGTTGTAGTCGCTGTTGTTGCTGGAGATTCTGTTGTTGTTGGAGCCGATGTTGTTGTTGGAGATACTGTTGTTGTTGTAGACGCTGTTGTTGTTGGAGCCAGCGTTGTGGTTGGACTGACTGTTGTTGTTGGTGATACTGTTGTTGTTGGAGATACTGTCGTTGATGGAGCCCCTGTTGTTGTTGGAGATGCTGTTGTTGTTGGAGATACTGTTGTTGTTGGAGATACTGTCGTTGATGGAGCCCCTGTTGTTGTTGGAGATATTGTTGTTGTTGGAGCTGCTGTTGTTGTTGGAGACACTGTTGTTGTTGTACCCGCTGTTGTTGTTGGAGATACTGTTGTTGTTGGAGCCACTGTTGTTGCTGGAGCCGCTGTTGTTGTTGGAGATGCTGTTGTTGTTGGAGCCGCTGTTGTTGTTGGAGCCAGTGTTGTTGTTGGAGCTGCTGTTGTTGTTGGAGCAGCTGTTGTTGTTGGAGCCAGTGTTGTTGTTGGAGATACAGTTGTTGTTGGAGCTGCTGTTGTTGTTGTAGCAGCTGTTGTTGTTGGAGCCAGTGTTGTTGTTGGAGATACACTTGTTGTTGGAGCTGCTGTTGTTGTTGTAGTAGCTGTTGTTGGAGCCAGTGTTGTTGTTGTAGCCGCTGTTGTTGTTGGAGATACTGTTGTTGTTGGAGCCAGTGTTGTTGTTGAAGATACACTTGTTGTTGGAGCTGGTGTTGTTGTTGGAGCAGTTGTTGTTGTTGGACCCAGTGTTGTTGTTGGAGATACTGTTGTTGTTGAAGCCAGTGTTGTTGTTGTAGCCGCTGTTGTTGTTGGAGATACTGTTGTTGTTGGAGCCAGTGTTGTTGTTGTAGCCGCTGTTGTTGTTGGAGATTCTGTTGTTGTTGGAGCCAGTGTTGTTGTTGTTGCCGCTGTTGTTGTTGGAGATTCTGTTGTTGTTGTAGCCGATGTTGTTGTTGGAGCCAGTGTTGTTGTTGGAGATACTGTTGTTGTTGAAGCAAGTGTTGTTGTTGTAGCCGCTGTTGTTGGAGATTCTGTTGTTGTTGGAGCCGATGTTGTTGTTGGAGCCAGTGTTGTTGTTGAAGATACACTTGTTGTTGGAGCAGCTGTTGTTGTTGGAGCCAGTGTTGTTGTTGGAGCCAGTGTTGTTGTTGGAGCCAGTGTTGTTGTTGGAGCAGCTGTTGTTGGAGCCAGTGTTGTTGTTGGAGAAGCTGTTGTTGATGGAGCAGCTGTTGTTGTTGGAGCAGCTGTTGTTGTTGGAGCCAGTGTTGTTGTTGGAGCCAGTGTTGTTGTTGGAGATACACTTGTTGTTGGAGCTGCTGTTGTTGTTGTAGCAGCTGTTGTTGTTGGAGCCAGTGTTGTTGTTGGAGCTGCTGTTGTTGGAGCAGCTGTTGTTGGAGCCAGTGTTGTTGTTGGAGACGCTGTTGTTGATGGAGCAGGTGTTGTTGTTGGAGATACTGTTGTTGTTGAAGCCAGTGTTGTTGTTGTAGCCACTGTTGTTGTTGGAGATTCTGTTGTTGTTGGAGCTGATGTTGTTGTTGGAGCCGCTGTTGTTGTTGGAGATACTCTTGTTGTTGGAGCTGCTGTTGTTGCTGGAGCCGCTGTTGTTGTTGGAGATGCTGTTGTTGTTGGAGCCGATGTTGTTGTTGGAGCCAGTGTTGTTGTTCGAGATACACTTATTGTTGGAGCTGCTGTTGTTGTTGTAGCAGCTGTTGTTGTTGGAGCCAGTGTTGTTGTTGGAGCCAGTGTTGTTGTTGGAGCCAGTGTTGTTGTTGGAGCCAGTGTTGTTGTTGGAGCCAGTGTTGTTGTTGGAGATACAGTTGTTGTTGGAGCTGCTGTTGTTGTTGTAGCCGCTGTTGTTGTTGGAGATTCTGTTGTTGTTGGAGCCGATGTTGTTGTTGGAGCCAGTGTTGTTGTTGAAGATACACTTGTTGTTGGAGCCGGTGTTGTTGTTGGAGCAGTTGTTGTTGTTGGATCCAGTGTTGTTGTTGGAGATACTGTTGTTGTTGGATCCAGTGTTGTTGTTGGAGATACTGTTGTTGTTGAAGCCAGTGTTGTTGTTGTAGCCGTTGTTGTTGTTGGAGATTCTGTTGTTGTTGGAGCCGATGTTGTTGTTGGAGATACTGTTGTTGTTGTAGACACTGTTGTTGATGGAGCAGCAGTTGTTGTTGGAGCCAGTGTTGTTGTTGGAGATACACTTGTTGTTGGAGCTGCTGTTGTTGTTGGAGCCAGTGTTGTTGGAGACAGTGTTGTTGTTGGAGCTGCTGTTGTTGTTGGAGCCAGTGTTGTTGTTGGAGCCACTGTTGTTGTTGGAGCCAGTGTTGTTGTTGGAGATATACTTGTTGTTGGAGCTGCTGTTGTTGTTGGAGCAGCTGTTGTTGTTGGAGCCAGTGTTGTTGTTGGAGATACTGTTGTTGTTGGAGACACTGTTGTTGATGGAGCAGCAGTTGTTGTTGGAGATACTGTCGTTGATGGAGCCCCTGTTGTTGTTGGAGATACTGTTGTTGTTGGAGATACTGTCGTTGATGGAGCCCCTGTTGTTGTTGGAGATATTGTTGTTGTTGGAGCTGCTGTTGTTGTTGTACCCGCTGTTGTTGTTGGAGATTCTGTTGTTGGAGCCGATGTTGTTGTTGGAGATACTGTTGTTGTTGGGGACGCTGTTGTTGATGGAGCAGCAGTTGTTGTTGGTGCCAGTGTTGTTGTTGGAGATACACTTGTTGTTGGAGACGCTGTTGTTGATGGACCAGCAGTTGTTGTTGGAGCCAGTGTTGTTGTTGGAGACGCTGTTGTTGATGGAGCAGCTGTTGTTGTTGGAGCCAGTGTTGTTGTTGGAGATACTGTTGTTGTTGAAGCCAGTGTTGTTGTTGTAGCCGCTGTTGTTGTTGGAGATTCTGTTGTTGTTGGAGATGCTGTTGTTGTTGGAGCCAGTGTTGTTGTTGTTGCCGCTGTTGTTGTTGGAGATTCTGTTGTTGTTGGAGCCGATGTTGTTGTTGGAGATACTGTTGTTGTTGGAGCCAGTGTTGTTGTTGTAGCCGCTGTTGTTGTTGGAGATTCTGTTGTTGTTGGAGCCAGTGTTGTTGTTGTTGCCGCTGTTGTTGTTGGAGATTCTGTTGTTGTTGTAGCCGATGTTGTTGTTGGAGCCAGTGTTGTTGTTGGAGATACTGTTGTTGTTGAAGCAAGTGTTGTTGTTGTAGCCGCTGTTGTTGGAGATTCTGTTGTTGTTGGAGCCGATGTTGTTGTTGGAGCCAGTGTTGTTGTTGAAGATACACTTGTTGTTGGAGCTGCTGTTGTTGTTGGAGCAGCTGTTGTTGTTGGAGCCAGTGTTGTTGGAGCCAGTGTTGTTGTTGGAGCAGCTGTTGTTGGAGCCAGTGTTGTTGTTGGAGAAGCTGTTGTTGATGGAGCAGCTGTTGTTGTTGGAGCCAGTGTTGTTGTTGGAGATACTGTTGTTGGAGCTGCTGTTGTTGTTGTAGCAGCTGTTGTTGTTGGAGCCAGTGTTGTTGTTGGAGCAGCTGTTGTTGGAGCAGCTGTTGTTGGAGCCAGTGTTGTTGTTGGAGACGCTGTTGTTGATGGAGCAGCTGTTGTTGTTGGAGCAGGTGTTGTTGTTGGAGATACTGTTGTTGTTGAAGCCAGTGTTGTTGTTGTAGCCGCTGTTGTTGTTGGAGATTCTGTTGTTGTTGGAGCTGATGTTGTTGTTGGAGCCGCTGTTGTTGTTGGAGATTCTGTTGTTGTTGAAGCCGGTGTTGTTGTTGGAGATACTGTTGTTGTTGAAGCAAGTGTTGTTGTTGTAGCCGCTGTTGTTGGAGATTCTGTTGTTGTTGGAGCCGATGTTGTTGTTGGAGCCAGTGTTGTTGTTGAAGATACACTTGTTGTTGGAGCTGGTGTTGTTGTTGGAGCAGTTGTTGTTGTTGGAGATACACTTGTTGTTGGAGCTGCTGTTGTTGTTGGAGCAGCTGTTGTTGTTGGAGCCAGTGTTGTTGGAGCCAGTGTTGTTGTTGGAGCAGCTGTTGTTGTTGGAGCCAGTGTTGTTGTTGGAGATACTGTTGTTGTTGAAGCCAGTGTTGTTGTTGTAGCCGCTGTTGTTGTTGGAGATTCTGTTGTTGTTGGAGCTGATGTTGTTGTTGGAGATACTGTTGTTGTTGGAGCCAGTGTTGTTGTTGTTGCCGCTGTTGTTGTTGGAGATTCTGTTGTTGTTGTAGCCGATGTTGTTGTTGGAGATACTGTTGTTGTTGGAGCCAGTGTTGTTGTTGGAGATACTCTTGTTGTTGGAGCCAGTGTTGTTGTTGGAGCCAGTGTTGTTGTTGGAGATACTGTTGTTGTTGGAGATTCTGTTGTTGTTGGAGCCGATGTTGTTGTTGGAGATACTGTTGTTGTTGGAGCCAGTGTTGTTGTTGAAGATACACTTGTTGTTGGAGCAGCTGTTGTTGTTGGAGCCAGTGTTGTTGTTGGAGATACTGTTGTTGTTGGAGATACTGTTGTTGTTGGAGACACTGTTGTTGATGGAGCAGCAGTTGTTGTTGGAGATACTGTCGTTGATGGAGCCCCTGTTGTTGTTGGAGATATTGTTGTTGATGGAGCAGCAGTTGTTGTTGGAGCCAGTGTTGTTGTTGGAGATACACTTGTTGTTGGAGCTGCTGTTGTTGTTGGAGCAGCTGTTGTTGTTGGAGATTCTGTTGTTGTTGGAGCAGCTGTTGTTGTTGGAGCCAGTGTTGTTGGAGCCAGTGTTGTTGGAGCCAGTGTTGTTGTTGGAGATACACTTGTTGTTGGAGCTGCTGTTGTTGTTGTAGCAGCTGTTGTTGTTGGAGCCAGTGTTGTTGTTGGAGCTGCTGTTGTTGGAGCAGCTGTTGTTGGAGCCAGTGTTGTTGTTGGAGATTCTGTTGTTGTTGGAGCAGCTGTTGTTGTTGGAGATTCTGTTGTTGTTGGAGCCAGTGTTGTTGTTGGAGATACACTTGTTGTTGGAGCTGCTGTTGTTGTTGTAGCAGCTGTTGTTGTTGGAGCTGCTGTTGTTGGAGCAGCTGTTGTTGGAGCCAGTGTTGTTGTTGGAGATACACTTGTTGTTGGAGCAGCTGTTGTTGTTGGAGATTCTGTTGTTGTTGGAGCAGCTGTTGTTGTTGGAGCTGCTGTTGTTGTTGGAGCCAGTGTTGTTGTTGGAGATACACTTGTTGTTGGAGCTGCTGTTGTTGTTGTAGCAGCTGTTGTTGTTGGAGCCAGTGTTGTTGTTGGAGCTGCTGTTGTTGGAGCAGCTGTTGTTGGAGCCAGTGTTGTTGTTGGAGACGCTGTTGTTGATGGAGCAGCTGTTGTTGTTGGAGCCAGTGTTGTTGTTGGAGATACTGTTGTTGAAGCCAGTGTTGTTGTTGTAGCCGCTGTTGTTGTTGGAGATTCTGTTGTTGTTGGAGCTGATGTTGTTGTTGGAGATACTGTTGTTGTTGTTGCCGCTGTTGTTGTTGGAGATTCTGTTGTTGAAGCCAGTGTTGTTGTTGGAGATACTGTTGTTGTTGAAGCAAGTGTTGTTGTTGTAGCCGCTGTTGTTGGAGATTCTGTTGTTGTTGGAGCCGATGTTGTTGTTGGAGCCAGTGTTGTTGTTGAAGATACACTTGTTGTTGGAGCTGGTGTTGTTGTTGGAGCAGTTGTTGTTGTTGGAGATACACTTGTTGTTGGAGCTGCTGTTGTTGTTGGAGCAGCTGTTGTTGTTGGAGCCAGTGTTGTTGGAGCCAGTGTTGTTGTTGGAGCAGCTGTTGTTGGAGAAGCTGTTGTTGATGGAGCAGCTGTTGTTGTTGGAGCCAGTGTTGTTGTTGGAGCCAGTGTTGTTGTTGGAGATACACTTGTTGTTGGAGCTGCTGTTGTTGTTGTAGCAGCTGTTGTTGTTGGAGCCAGTGTTGTTGTTGGAGCTGCTGTTGTTGGAGCAGCTGTTGTTGGAGCCAGTGTTGTTGTTGGAGACGCTGTTGTTGTTGTAGCAGCTGTTGTTGGAGCCAGTGTTGTTGTTGGAGCTGCTGTTGTTGGAGCAGCTGTTGTTGGAGCCAGTGTTGTTGTTGGAGACGCTGTTGTTGATGGAGCAGCTGTTGTTGTTAGAGCAGGTGTTGTTGTTGGAGATACTGTTGTTGTTGAAGCCAGTGTTGTTGTTGTAGCCGCTGTTGTTGTTGGAGATTCTGTTGTTGTTGGAGCTGATGTTGTTGTTGGAGCCGCTGTTGTTGTTGGAGATTCTGTTGTTGTTGAAGCCGGTGTTGTTGTTGGAGATACTGTTGTTGTTGAAGCAAGTGTTGTTGTTGCAGCCGCTGTTGTTGGAGATTCTGTTGTTGTTGGAGCCGATGTTGTTGTTGGAGCCAGTGTTGTTGTTGAAGATACACTTGTTGTTGGAGCTGGTGTTGTTGTTGGAGCAGTTGTTGTTGTTGGAGATACACTTGTTGTTGGAGCTGCTGTTGTTGTTGGAGCAGCTGTTGTTGTTGGAGCCAGTGTTGTTGGAGCCAGTGTTGTTGTTGGAGCCAGTGTTGTTGTTGGAGATACTGTTGTTGTTGAAGCCAGTGTTGTTGTTGTAGCCGCTGTTGTTGTTGGAGATTCTGTTGTTGTTGGAGCTGATGTTGTTGTTGGAGATACTGTTGTTGTTGGAGCCAGTGTTGTTGTTGTTGCCGCTGTTGTTGTTGGAGATTCTGTTGTTGTTGGAGCCGATGTTGTTGTTGGAGATACTGTTGTTGTTGGAGCCAGTGTTGTTGTTGGAGATACTGTTGTTGTTGAAGCCAGTGTTGTTGTTGTAGCCGCTGTTGTTGTTGGAGATTCTGTTGTTGTTGGAGATTCTGTTGTTGTTGGAGCCGATGTTGTTGTTGGAGATACTGTTGTTGTTGGAGCCAGTGTTGTTGTTGAAGATACACTTGTTGTTGGAGCAGCTGTTGTTGTTGGAGCCAGTGTTGTTGTTGGAGATTCTGTTGTTGTTGGAGCTGATGTTGTTGTTGGAGATACTGTTGTTGTTGTTGCCGCTGTTGTTGTTGGAGATTCTGTTGTTGTTGGAGCAGCTGTTGTTGTTGGAGCCAGTGTTGTTGGAGCCAGTGTTGTTGTTGGAGCAGCTGTTGTTGGAGCCAGTGTTGATGTTGTTGCCGCTGTTGTTGTTGGAGATTCTGTTGTTGTTGGAGCCAGTGTTGTTGTTGGAGATACACTTGTTGTTGGAGCTGCTGTTGTTGTTGTAGCAGCTGTTGTTGTTGGAGCCAGTGTTGTTGTTGGAGCAGCTGTTGTTGGAGCAGCTGTTGTTGGAGCCAGTGTTGTTGTTGGAGACGCTGTTGTTGATGGAGCAGCTGTTGTTGTTGGAGCCAGTGTTGTTGTTGGAGATTCTGTTGTTGTTGGAGCTGATGTTGTTGTTGGAGATACTGTTGTTGTTGTTGCCGCTGTTGTTGTTGGAGATTCTGTTGTTGTTGAAGCCAGTGTTGTTGTTGGAGATACTGTTGTTGTTGAAGCAAGTGTTGTTGTTGTAGCCGCTGTTGTTGGAGATTCTGTTGTTGTTGGAGCCGATGTTGTTGTTGGAGCCAGTGTTGTTGTTGAAGATACACTTGTTGTTGGAGCTGGTGTTGTTGGAGCAGTTGTTGTTGTTGGAGATACACTTGTTGTTGGAGCTGCTGTTGTTGTTGGAGCAGCTGTTGTTGTTGGAGCCAGTGTTGTTGGAGCCAGTGTTGTTGTTGGAGCAGCTGTTGTTGGAGAAGCTGTTGTTGATGGAGCAGCTGTTGTTGTTGGAGCAGCTGTTGTTGTTGGAGCAGCTGTTGTTGTTGGAGCAGCTGTTATTGTTGGAGCCAGTGTTGTTGTTGGAGATACACTTGTTGTTGGAGCTGCTGTTGTTGTTGTAGCAGCTGTTGTTGTTGGAGCCAGTGTTGTTGTTGGAGCTGCTGTTGTTGGAGCAGCTGTTGTTGGAGCCAGTGTTGTTGATGGAGCAGCTGTTGTTGTTGGAGCCAGTGTTGTTGTTGGAGATACTGTTGTTGTTGGAGCTGATGTTGTTGTTGGAGATACTGTTGTTGTTGGAGCCAGTGTTGTTGTTGTTGCCGCTGTTGTTGTTGGAGATTCTGTTGTTGTTGAAGCCAGTGTTGTTGTTGGAGATACTGTTGTTGTTGAAGCAAGTGTTGTTGTTGTAGCCGCTGTTGTTGGAGATTCTGTTGTTGTTGGAGCCGATGTTGTTGTTGAAGATACACTTGTTGTTGGAGCTGGTGTTGTTGTTGGAGCAGTTGTTGTTGTTGGAGATACACTTGTTGTTGGAGCTGCTGTTGTTGTTGGAGCAGCTGTTGTTGTTGGAGCCAGTGTTGTTGTTGGAGATACTGTTGTTGTTGGAGATACTATTGTTGTTGAAGCCAGTGTTGTTGTTGTAGCCGCTGTTGTTGTTGGAGATTCTGTTGTTGTTGGAGCCAGTGTTGTTGTTGAAGATACACTTGTTGTTGGAGCAGCTGTTGTTGTTGGAGCCAGTGTTGTTGTTGGAGATACTGTTGTTGTTGGAGATACTGTTGTTGTTGGAGACACTGTTGTTGTTGGAGACACTGTTGTTGATGGAGCAGCAGTTGTTTTTGGAGATACTGACGTTGATGGAGCCCCTGTTGTTGTTGGAGATATTGTTGTTGATGGAGCAGCAGTTGTTGTTGGAGCCAGTGTTGTTGTTGGAGATACACTTGTTGTTGGAGCTGCTGTTGTTGTTGGAGCAGCTGTTGTTGTTGGAGATTCTGTTGTTGTTGGAGCAGCTGTTGTTGTTGGAGCAGCTGTTGTTGTTGGAGCCAGTGTTGTTGGAGCCAGTGTTGTTGGAGCAGCTGTTGTTGGAGCCAGTGTTGTTGTTGTTGCCGCTGTTGTTGTTGGAGATTCTGTTGTTGTTGTTACCGATGTTGTTGTTGGAGATACTGTTGTTGTTGGAGCCAGTGTTGTTGTTGGAGATACTGTTGTTGTTGAAGCCAGTGTTGTTGTTGTAGCCGCTGTTGTTGTTGGAGATTCTGTTGTTGTTGGAGCCAGTGTTGTTGTTGGAGATACTGTTGTTGTTGAAGCCAGTGTTGTTGTTGTAGCCGCTGTTGTTGTTGGAGATTCTGTTGTTGTTGGAGCCGATGTTGTTGATGGAGCAGCAGTTGTTGTTGGAGCCAGTGTTGTTGTTGGAGATACACTTGTTGTTGGAGCTGCTGTTGTTGTTGGAGCAGCTGTTGTTGTTGGAGCCAGTGTTGTTGGAGCCAGTGTTGTTGTTGGAGACGCTGTTGTTGTTGGAGACGCTGTTGTTGTTGGAGCCAGTGTTGTTGTTGGAGCTGCTGTTGGTGTTGGAGATACTGTTGTTGTTGGACTGACTGTTGTTGTTGGAGATACTGTCGTTGATGGATCCCCTGTTGTTGTTTGAGATACTGTTGTTTTTGGTGCCGCTGTTATTGTTGGAGCCGCTGTTGTTCTTGGAGATGCAGCTAAGAGAATATAAAATTTATTTAATCCTTAATTGTTTTGCCAGAGAAACACAAAATGACAGTACAGGTTATAAATAGAAATACACATTAGAACAACATATATGTAAGTAATGCGTTCAAAATGCTTGGTTGTTTTCATTGGTTGGCAAAAGTTTCTGAGGGTGCAGGGTTAAAGCAGCACAATATACTGTAGTAATACGTGATAAGCTGTAGTTTTCATGTGTTTCATGTGTCATGTGTACTTAGCTACAAGGCAGCATATGAACATATTTATGTCGCCCACACTGAGTTAAAATACTTTAAACAGATCTAAAATATTTAAATGAGGAACAAGTGAAGGTAATTAAGTGTAGTTTCATGTTGCTTTCCTTTTTAGATGAACAAATAAGATGAAGAAACAAAGTAAGGTCTTCCATATCAATAAGTCCCACTAATGAACTCCGAAAACTAAAACCAGTTCCTGCATCTGTCTAATAAAGGTCGTGTAAATCCCATGCTGGGTTTTTAATCATGTAAAGCATTAACCAGACCAGAGACCAAACCTTCCTTGAGTGGAATGTGACTTCCCAAAGAAAGGTAGGATATCAACGGGGTCAGAGGTAAGTTCAGACTTTCAGCATCAGACTCGGTCAAACACTTTTCCTATCCAGACAGGAAGAAGAAACATTTGAAAGGCAAACCTTGTGTCTTTGTTTTTGACTTTTAAATAATGCACATAATTGTGAGTCTAAACTTTGAGTTTGTTTAGAATCAAAACTAGGAAATATTATGCCTTCATTAGAAATGTCTACAACAGTCTAAAAGCGTCAGCTGTGTGCTGAATTATTAGTGCCGAGTGCCTATGTCAAGAGGTGTGTGTTTTGATCCCGAATCCTATGCTACTACTAGGATAAGCGATCTGTGAATTTATTCGCGAAAAAGCGTGAAAACTTTCCCATTCAAACGAATGGGAGACCCCGAAAAATCAACAGGCATTTTCAACAATCAACTGCTCTGGCATACTTTCACCCAGAGACTTCATTTGAACTTTAAAATGTAGGCACTCTTGTCTTCTCTTCAGAGATTCCGTCCACTTATCGACACCTTTTACCGTTTTTAAACTATGAAGCCTCAAAGCGGTGTAGGTTTTTACTCAAATTTCGGGGTTTATAATGGGTGTGTATTGCGCGGAATGTTCGCGCTAGAGGGACAGCTAGAGTGAGAAGAGAGAAGAAAATTAGGCAAAAAATAAAATAGAAACTGCTCCTGTGGCCACAAATTTCACACCACAGACATAATTTATACATGGAAACGTAGGAAAATGTGTCCTCTCGCTCACAATTTGTCTGCTAAAGCTGTAAGTCTTATAGTTTTGGCGTGAGACGCAAAGCTGCGCCAGCAGTGCCCATCCACAGTTCCATTGACTGCAATGTTAAATTTGTGGAGGAAAGCAGAAGCGATTTTTTCTTTTAAATCGCTTTAAATAGTTCACATTTCTTCATTTTACCCACAAACTGCATATCTAGATGTTCGGGAAAACCTCGAGATGCCCAAAGTGAAGACGGTTTAACGATTGGAAGTACGGTTTGGCCACAAGGCCTTCCTGTTCGAGGCCATGGTTTCAGCGTTTTTTCTCTCTCCCCCTCTTCCAGCTGACCCTGGCAGTTGGTTGCACAGTCACCATGACTACCGCGTTACACACGTTCACACACGCAGCAGAAGAGGAGGGGCTCCACAGAAAGAGGCGGGAAATTTCCAACTGACATAAGCAACTGGTCTGTGGGGCGGCCATTTTGGGGTAATGTTAATGGGAACAGCCCACTCGGGAAACTTCTAACTGTAGCAACTGGTCTGTGGGGCGGCCATCTTGGGGCAATGTTAATGGGAACAGCCCACTCGGGAAACTTCTAACTGTAGTAACTGGTCTGTGGGGCGGCCATTTTGGCTTTTGGCACCCAAGATGAACAATGACAGGTGTCTGTCTGTCATTGGCTAGCGCGTCATGCTAATTGCTAACATTAGCGGCTAATGCTAATTTGTAGTAGCTAGAAATTGGTGGTAGCATTAGTGGCAGCATTAGCATGTTAGCGAATAGTATATTAGCAATAAGCATGTTAGCATTAGCATGTTAGCAATTAGCATCTACTTAATTTTTAGCGGCTTAAAAGACATGCTAACACTAAACCAATGTGAAAATAAGTGGCTAGCGCATCATGCTAATTGCTAACATTAGCAGCTAATGGCAACAGCCCACTCGGCACTTTCAAAATTTCCGCGGGAATTTTCTAGTTTACAATAAAACCCAGCACAAACTGGAACAATCTGAAATTTGACAAAAGATGCTGAAATCAAAAGACGAGGATATTTCTCTCAGTTGTAAAGTTTGCGTGATGAGGGAGTTTTTGATCGTCTAATCTTCTTATCATCACTATTAAAGACTTGTGACAAGACACAAGACATGTGTTGGATCTAATAAAATCAGGATACTTAATAATTTTAACAACTATCCAAAGGACAGAATAGAATATGAAGTCTTGAGACATTTTCATTAAACGGAAGCACAAAACTTCGGCAAAAGAAAGGCAGATTCTGAGAGCTATGAGTGGAGCCTTGGAGGATGAGAGTTCAGGTGTCTTCTACTGATGGGTTTAATGGTCAGCCACTCCTTTTATTATGGTTCAGAGCACTAAAGTACACTATATTACCAAAAGTATTCGCTCACCCATTCAAATGATCAGAATCAGGTGTTCTAATCACTTGGCCTGGCCCCAGGTGTATAAATTCAAGCACTCAGGCATGCAGACTGTGAAACAAGACATTTGTGAAAGAATGGGCCGCTCTCAGGAGCTCAGTGAATTCCAGCGTGGAACTGTCATAGGATGCCACTTGTGCAACAAATCCAGTCGTGAAATTTCCTCGCTCCTAAATATTCCACAGTCAACTGTCAGCTCTATTATAACAAAATGGAAGTGTTTGGGAACAACAGCAACTCAGCCACGAAGTGGTAGGCCACGTAAAGTGACGGAGAGGGGTCAGCGGATGCTGAAGCGCATAGTGCAAAGAGGTCGCCGACTTTCTGCACAGTCAATTGCTACAGAGCTACAAACTTCATGTGACCTTCAGATTAGCCCAAGTACAGTACGCAGAGAGCTTCATGGAATGGGTTTCCATGGCCGAGCAGCTGCAGCTGCAGCCACACATCACCAAGTGCAATGCAAGGCGTCGGATGCAATGGTGTAAAGCACGCCGCCACTGGCCTCTAGAGCAGTGGAGACGCGTTCTCTGGAGTGATGAATCACGCTTTTCCATCTGGCAATCTGATGGACGAGTCTGGGTTTGGAGGTTGCCAGGAGAACGGTACATTTCAGATTGCATTGTGCCAACTGTGAAATTTGGTGGAGGAGGAATTATGGTATGGGGTTGTTTTTCAGGAGCTGGGCTTGGCCCCTTAGTTCCAGTGAAAGGAACATTGAATGCTTCAGGATACCAAAACATTTTGGACAATTCCATGCTCCCAACCTTGTGGGAACAGTTTGGAGCGGGCCCCTTCCTCTTCCAACATGACTGTGCACCAGTGCACAAAGCAAGGTCCATAAAGACGTGGATGACAGAGTCTGGTGTGGATGAACTTGACTGGCCTGCACAGAGTCCTGACCTGAACCCGATAGAACACCTTTGGGATGAATTAGAGCGGAGACTGAGAGCCAGGCCTTCTCGACCAACATCAGTGTGTGACCTCACCAATGCGCTTTTGGAAGAATGGTCAAAAATTCCTATAAACACTCTCCTCAACCTTGTGGACAGTCTTCCCAGAAGAGTTGAAGCTGTAATAGCTGCAAAAGGTGGACCGACATCATATTGAATTCTATGAGTTAGGAATGGGATGGCACTTCAGTTCATAGAATGAGTAAAGGCAGGTGAGCGAATACTTTTGGTAATATAGTGTATGTTTCCCACCCAGAAAAGTGCTACATATCTACCTATTAGTCTCCTTCTGTCTGTTTTCCATGGGCTATTTTACTGACCAGTCATCAGATAACACTAAACGGCAAGTGTCCTCTGATGCCCATAAACCATTTGGATGTCGATCTGTGTTTAAATGACAAAGATTCATCTTTTTTCCCCGCACATCAACAATATTACTCAAGTAATAATCAGTTTCCTATTGCTAAACTTAAACGTAGTTATATTTCACATAACTTTCAGTACGTAGCGTTCTTTTTTGACTAATTGCATTCAACGTTGTGGCCTGCTGCAAATCATGCAAGTCATGTTTGGACAGAACTGTTTCAATATTTTATAGAAGGAGATCATGCCTGATCATGTGCCATGTTTCTTACTCAAACTTATTATACAATTATTCAAGATGAGAGAAATTTAAAGATCATGTACCGACCAGCCATAACAATCTACTGTCCGGAGAAGTCAATAACCTTGATCATCTTGTGACAATTCAATGTTGCACTGATGGTTTTAATGGTCAGCCACTCCTTCTAGGGTGGTACAGAGCACTAAAGTATGTTCCCCACCCAGAAAAGTGCCACTTATCTATTTATTAGTCATCCTCTGTTTGTTTTCCATGGGCTGTTTCACTGATCAGTCATCAGATGACATAACATTAAACGCCAAGTGTCCTCTGATGGGTATAAGCCATTTGGACGTAGATCTGTGTTTGAACGACAAAGATTCATCTTTTTTTCCCCTTGCCAACAATATTACTCAAATAATAATAATAATAGCTGAAGCTCATGTACCATGTTTCTAACTGAAACTAATTATATAATTATGCAAAATAAGAGAAATTAAATAATCATGTACTGATCAGCCATAGCAAACTACTGACAGGGGAAGTAAATAACATTTGACCATTTTGTGACAATTCATTGTTCTGCTAGGGCCCAGGGACGCTACATTATACACTGTGGCAAGGAGTAAACTCACTCTGGATATCAGGGAAGCAAAGAAACATTATGCACAAAGACTGAACATCCACTTTGTAAATGACAAGGATTCACTCTGTCTGTGGCAGGGATTTCAATCCCGCATGGACAATAAACCTCTCACCCCATGAATGAGTGACTCTGACCCCTTGCTTCCTCAAGAACTGAACTCCTTTTACTCATGCTTTGAGGCCAGTCACACTGCACAGTCACAGTCACTCCTGCCAGCACAGGACAACCAGGTACTATAGATCTAAACAGCTGGAGTATGAAAAGCACTGGCCAGCATCAAACCCACGCAAGGCTGCAGGACCTGAAAACATCCAACGGTGTGTCCTAAAAGCCTGTGCTGAACAACTGAAGCAGACATTTTTAAAAAACCTCCCTCCAACAAGCAGTGGTGCCCACTTGCCTCAAGAGCACCACCATCATCCCTGTCCTGAAAAAGCCAAACCCTGCTTGCCTCTTGAATTTTCACCCTGCGGCTCTCATGCCTTTAGTGATGAAATGCTTTGGAGGCTTGGTGATGCAACACATTAAGAGATGTCTCCCTGCAGAACTAGTTCCAATACAGTACGCCTACAGAGCCTACAGAGCTCCAGAAGATTCGATTTCAGCATTGCTCCACCTCTCACTGTCTCAGCTTGAGCAGAAGAATGCATATTGCAGGCTTCTGTTCATTGATTTTAGCAGTGCCTTCAACACCATCACTAGATAGCAGCTGATAGAAAAACTGGAGCTCCTAAAGATCAGCAACAACTGCACAGCTAGATTCTACAGCAACCACATTGTGAAGTGTGACGATGACACAGCCATAGTAGACCTTATTAAGTGAGACGACAGTGAGACTGCTTACAGGCAGGAGGTGAGGCAGCTAACAACATAGTGCAGACATCACAACTTCTCTGTCAGTGTGAATAAGACCAAAGAAGTTGTGATAGACTTCAGGAGGGCTTACAAACAACAACATGTACATGTACAACAACACCACAGCAGTCATCAAGAAAGCACAACAGGGGCTCCACTCCCTTCACAGACTGTGGAACACTGACCTCCCCATCTCACATCTCATCATTTTCTACAGAGGTACTGTGGAAAGCATCCTCACTTACAGTTTCACCTCCTGGTTTGGCGGCTACAGTGCTGAGGCAGCGCAAGCTAAAAGCCTTTTACACGTCAGCTGTGTGCTGAATTGTTTACATTAAAACCCAATACAAACTGGAATAATTTGAAAATTGACAAAAGATGCTGAAATCAAAAGACGAGGATATTTCTCTCAGTTGTAAAGTTTACGTGATGAGGGAGTTTTTGATCGTCTGCTCCTCTTATCATCAACATTAATGGCTTTGCATGTGTAGGATTTAATAAAATCAGGATACTTACCAATAACAGCAACAACTATCCAAAGAACAGAACAGAATATGAAGTTTTGAGCCATTTTCAGTAAATGGAAGCACAAAACTTCAACAAAAGAAAGACAGACGCTGAGAGCTATGAGTGGACGAGGCTTCAGCACTGAACAACCTTGGAGGATGAGAGTTCAGGTGTCTTCTACTGATGGTTTTAATGGTCAGCCACTCCTTCTAGGGTGGTACAGAACACTAAAATATGTTTCCCACCCAGAAAAGTGTGACTTAAATGTTTATTAGTCTTCCTCTGTGTTCCATAGGCTGTTACCGATTAGTCATCAGATGACACAACACTAAAGGCCAAGTGTCCTCTGATGCCCATAAACCATTTGGACGTCGATCTGGGTTTGAATGACAATGATTCATTGTTTTTTACCCCCTCATCAACAATATTACTCAAGTAATAATATGTTTCCTGTAACTAAGCTTAAACTTAGTTATATTTCACATAGCTTTCAGTACTTAATGTTGTTTTTTGACTAATTATATTCAGAGTGGTGGCCTGCTGTAAATCATGAGTCATGTTTGGACAGAACAGTTTCAATATTTTATAGATAGAGATCATACCTGATCATGTACCAGGTTCCTTATTCAGACACATTTTATAATTGTTTAAGATAAAATAAATTAAATGTTCATGTACCAACCAGCCCTAACATTAAAACCACTGACAGGAGAAGTAAAAAACTTTGACCACCTCTGACATTTCAATGTTGACATTTCAGTGATGGTTTTAATGGTCAGCCACTCCTTCTTGGGTGGTACAGAGCACTAAAGTATGTTCCCCACCCAGAAAAGTGCCACTTATCTATTTATTAGTTGTCCTTTGTCTGTTTTCCATGGGCTTCTTTACCGACCAGTCATCAGATGACATAACATTAAAGGGAAATGTTTCCGCCCATAAGCCATTTGGACATGGATCTGTGTTGGAATGACAAAGATTCATCTTTTTTTTCACCGACATCAACAATATTACTCAAGTAATACGAAGTTTCCTGTAACTAAGCTTAAACTTATTATTGTTATATTTCACAAACCTTTTAGTACTTAACGTTGTTTTTGACTAATTATAGTCAGAGTTGTGGCTTGAGTCATTTTCTATCTATGTTTGGACAGAACAGTTTCAATATTTTATAGCAGGAGATCATACTTGATCATGTACCATCTTTCTAACTCAAACAAATTACATAATTATTTAAGATAACAGAAATTAAATGGTCATGTACCGATCAGCCGTAGCATGACAGGAGAAGTAAATAACATTGACCATCTTGTGACAATTCAGTGTTCTGCTAGGGACCAGACACGCTACATCATACGCTCAGGCAAGGAGTAAACTCACTCTGAAGACTGAACAGCCACTTTGTGATGACAAGGATTGGCTCTGTCTGTGGCAGGGATTTCGATCCCTCATGAACAATAAACCTCTCCCCACACGAATGTGTCACTCTGACCCCTTGGAAAGTATGGAAAACACTGGCCAGCATGTACCCACACAAGGCTGCAGGATCTGATAACATCCCATGGCCTCTCATTACTGTCTCCCCTCGACCAAAAGGCGGCATCTCTTCATTGATTTTAGCAGTGCAACCCATAAAGATCAACAACAACTGCGCAGCTAGATTCTACAGCAACTACACTGTTACAACATCTGGGCCGATTTCTTGTGTGTGTGTTACTGCGGTGCCGCTCTTTCTCTCTCTAGGTGGATGCCACTCCCCTGGCTCACAGTAGTTTCCAATCCCCTAATCAGCAGCTGGAGTTTAAAAGGAGAGGAGAACATCAGTCTGTTTGGCTGGAACACACTCTGGTTGGGATTTTGCCATTTTCTAATAAATGCCTTATTTTTGTTTTCCCATAAACTTGTCTCTTTGTCTTATCTTTCTGTGATCAATCCCGGGCACATTATCCTTCACAGACTCTGGAACACTGGCCTCCCCATCTCACATCTCATCATATTCTGCAGAGGTACTGTGGAAAGCATCCCACTAACAATCCAAAAAAGGCAAGTGGACTTGTAGACTTTTAGAGAAGACGTTTCACCACTCATCCAAGTAGCTTCTTCAGTTCTAGTTGACTGGTGGGAAGTCTGAGGTTTAAATAGGAACTGTTGTGCTAATAACCAGAAACTGGTGCAGCTAATTCCCATTAACGACTGGGTACTTACCTGTTGTTGAGGGGGGAGTGTTTATGTCCCTGTCCTCAATAACAGTCCCCCTCTCAACAACAGGTAAGTACCCAGATTACCATGACCTGGATGACTGAAAACCTTCACAGACATCCTCACTTACATCTTCACCTCCTGGTTTGACGGTGACAGTGCTAAAGGATAAAAAGCAGCAGAACAGAACCGTTAGGACAGCCAACAAGATCATTGGTTGGAATGATGTTCGAGGCTATAAGAGGAATCATAGGCAGGTTGGAGGTTGGAGAATTGTTCATTCAGGTAGGAGTTGATAACTGCTGGAGGCCGTGAGGAATGGGCAGGTTGATGTGACCACGACAACAGATGCAGTATGGAACTCCACAGGAAATACACAATGCCTTAAGAACAACTTAAAACAAAACAAAAAAGAAAACATGAAGAACTAGATTCCAAACTGATCAAGTAGCTGTGGGATGATCCACAGAGGCCCTTCCCCTCAAAGGCCCGCTCACTAACACCAAACACCAGAGGACACCCTCAGAAGGCCCATGTCTATGCTCTGATGAGTCACCACAAGGGAGACCTACACAATATGTGGTGGTCATATTGTTATGCCTCTTTAGCATATGTTAAGAATAAATCGACTGGTAGTCCGTTTTGTGCATTGGACGTGTTGCACTTAAGCAGGGACAACATGCAGCAGGTGCGGCAAGGATTCCAAAACATCACCAACTACAGGTCCAGCAACTTAACTGCAGCTGAGGTGACACTTTGAGGCTGGGTTACCAGCAGCAGACAGACTCCGACTACCAGCCAGTGGCTCTCAAACCCATCACAATGAAATGTTTCGAGAAAGTGGTCACATCACAGCAAGCCTGCCACCCTCATTCAATCCCTGCCAGTTTGCTTACATTACAAACAAGTCTACAGAAGACGCCGTTGCTACAGCTGTCCACACCGAGGGTGCTATGCCCGGTTACTCTTTGTAGACTTTGGCTCTGCCTTCAGCAACATCATACCCCACAGACTGTTCACTAAACTACTGCACATTGGCTTTGCACAATCCATTTGCACCTGGATTCACAGCTTTCTGACAGACCGCTCCCATAGGGTGAGAGTAGGAAATCACATCTCTCCTCAGCTCTCAGTATTAGCACTGGCTCTCCTCAGGGCTGCGTGCTGAGCCCTCTTCTCTATACCCTATATACACACGATTGCACCCCTACCCACTCTAGCAACAGGAGGTGATGAGACTGTGTACGGGGAGGAGGTGGAAAGGCTGCCAGAAAATCACATCCTCAACAATGCCAAGACAAAGGAGCTGATAGTTGACTTCAGTACTGGGCAACAAACACCACAGCACTGCTGAAAAAGGCACAATGGAGACTCTACTTTATGAGAACGCTAAGGAAGAACAATCTACCTAATCTAATCTACCACTTTATTATCTACACTGTAAAAATTGATTCATTGGATCAAATTAAAAAATTTGCGTCAACTGGTTACATCTAAAATTTTTAATTTTTCTCAAATTACAAAAATTAGTTTGAAACAAAGTAAATAATGTAGTAATTTTAATTCAAAAATTATAATTAAACCAAGGAAAGTTTTCAAATACAAAGAAATCATAATTTCAACTTACAAATTCTGTTTTATGCTTTGCATTAACTTACATTTTCACCCTGGCTTGAGCCAAAATCTTACATAACTACAAAGTAATATGTCATATGAATACAATGTATTCTTTTGGCTCAAGTCAGGTTGAAAATTTAAGTTGATGCAAACTTGAAATTATAATTTCATTGTATTTGAAAACTTTCCTTGGTTTACTTATATTTTTTAATTAAACTTAGTACATTATTTACTTTGTTTCAATCTATTTTTGTAATTTGAGAAAGGTTTAAAAAATTAGATGTAACCAGTTGACGCAAATTTTTTAATTTGATCCAAAGTATCAATTTTTACATTTAGCTTTGAATACAGACCCGTATTCAAAGCTAAATGAATACAATGTAGAATTTAAAATGTAGAATTCACAATACAAGGCAAACCATAATAAATGTTTCCTTATGAAAAGACACACAGTTCAACTTCACTTGGTTTTTTAATTCAATTTCATTACAGTAACCTTGTCACATGAGGTGAGCTGAGCATTCTGTATAAAAATGAAATACAAAAATATAAAATTAAATACTTTTTCTCAAAATTGAGGTGGAATAAGACTAATCATAAACATAAAAATAAAGAATTAGGTATGAAAATATAATGTACATATAAAAATAAATATTTCAAAAGCCCAACAAACAGCTACAACAGCAGCAACAGGTTCCTCATTCTTCATATGAGATGTGACAATATAGCTTTCATACTGGGTTTGGCACTCTTCATTTCGTGAGGTAGTGCATTTAGCACGCTCACTCTCTCTCTCTCTCACACACACACACACTCTCTCTCTCTCTCTCTCACACACACTCACTCACTCACTCTCTCTCACTCACTCACTCACACACTCACTCACTCTCTCTCTCACACACTCACTCACTCACTCTCACACACACACTCACTCTCTCTCTCACACACACTCACTCTCTCTCTATCACACACTCACTCACCTTTAAGAGTTGCATTTTGTTTGTAGTCACACAAAAGGCATTTCAAAGTTGTAAATGGTAAATGGCCTTGCTTTTATATAGAGTTTTTCTACCTATTGGTACCTATTGGTACTCAAAGCGCTTTTACAGTCAGAGACACATCTACCCATTCGACATGTGGCACATTCTGGGGATCGAACCGCTAACCCTCTGGTTCGTGGACAACCCGCTCTACCTACTGAGCCACAGTCCGGTGTTTTTCTTGTGGGTTCAGTCTAGGGTGGCTTCTGGACAAATGGCTCTTAAAGGCATTCCAGGTAGTGAAGGAACAAGGACAGGTTGAACATGTGCAAGGGTAACCACGGCGTAAAACGAACCAAAGCACTGCGCTAACACACCGCCGAGTTCACAAAGCGGCGTCTACTAAGCTAATGTTACCGCTAGCTAACGTTGGTTAATAGTCACGGCTAATCATCGACCCACCGAGGTAGAGAAGGCCGGGTTCGGGGAGCGCAAAGACGGGCGCGAGACCGCGCGCGGCGAGGGCACCGTGTCCGCTTTTTTGCGTTCCCCGGACCCGGCCTCCTCAACCTCGGCGGGTCGATGATTAACCGTGAGACCGCGCGCGAAAGCCGGGCATATTTCTTACCGCTTTTTCCGTTTCTTTCCGCCGAGTTGGAGTTCATGCGGGAGAAGAAAATGGCGGCGAATCGAAGTTGAAGTTGAAGTTGTTGCGTGACGTCAGTACGTACGCACGTCACGTGACATGTTACGTTTTTACTAGAATGGAAAATTGTTCTTTGATTCTAAGCCTCTCAATAACTTTGAACCAATGAGGCCTTGATTTACATTTGATGACAGTGAAATAATACATTAAACCAAGTAAAAGACAGAAACACAGCAATAACAGGTCAATTCAAGTAGAAATCCCTCCTTACATCAATGGTTGCCATGTTCACTTTTTTCAGTGTACCTCATAAAATGTTTTTACTGCTGCACTGTAGAGACAGTGCTGGGCTACAGCATCTCGCTGTGGTGTTCCAGCTGCATGACAGCAGAAAGGAAGTCATTGCAGAGGGTCATTAACACCGGCCAAAAAATTATCAGTTGCCAACTTCCGTCTCTTGTGGATATATATGTAACCCAGGCCGTGCGCTACCTCCGACGCCTCGCTGCACCCGGAGACTCTGCGTTGTGTTTTTGTTATGTGTGTTGGCGTGCGGGTGCACTGCAGAGGAACGAGCCGGACACACGGTGATGACTGTTTTGTGGCTTGGACCACGCCGCTTTATTTCGTACATCCAAAAATGACAACGACTTGCATGCGAAACCATTCAAAAAAAAAACATTCTTAACAAAACATGGCGCTTGCGCGAAAAAAAAACACACGCGAGAATACGGTGGCCCGCAAGGACCAAAAATGGCAACTATCGCTAAACCCCCTGGGGGTGCAAATAATATAGCAGCGGCATCTATTGGCCCGAAAAAGGCAACTGCCCTACATATACAATACAATACATTGTTCCCCTTGGGCATGCGCTTCAGGACGATTCAAGTCAAAACGAACAGACTAAAAAACATCTTCTACCCCAGCACTGTCATTGCATTAAAATCTGAACAATCTTGAATCATCCTGAAAACACTTGAGCATTCAAATAAACTACCGTGTGCAATATTCTGCTATCTGTGCAATATTCCTGTGTCTGTATTTATGTTATTATTGATTTCATTTTTTTTTCCCCCTTTTATAGCTACAGCACTTTTAAATTGCGCTGAATGTCGAGAACTGCTACCTCTATATTGTTGTATTCTGTACAATGACAACAAAGTGATTCTGATTCAATAGGTCAAAACATATCAAGGCTATATTCTTTGTTTCTGGTATCAAAGCTGGAAATTGCAAAAAAAATATTTAAATATTCATCCAAAACATTTGGTTGTCATGGCATCGTTCTCCTTTTCTCATGCACACCTCACAATTTACAAGTTACAGGTGTGGTCAATAATGAATACGTGGAACAGAGATTACATAAATTGCCAGCAGTTTTATGGATTTATGACAGTTCCACCATTTATCTTTTAAAACTAAAACCTATTTTTCAAATGTCATTTCCTTGCAGGCGGCCCAATTCAGCCACAAATGTGTCTCCACACCACTACTCAAAAATCTGTGTCCATTAAGTCTAATGTTCAGTAACAAAACGAAAATGTATTTTTTCGCTTAGAGTTTTAACGAGAACTAGGGTGGAACAAACGTTTATGGTACGTTTGATCCAAACACGTCACAGGATGTCATATTATACATGGTGTAAAAGAATAAAAAATAAAGTTAAAGAGAAGAAGTCGACTACACCTGTGAATTGGACTGAGAATATAACTGTTTTTACTGTTTTCTGACAATTTTCTGATTTGATCATCATCCATAAAATTCTATCTTTAGGCTGACCCTTATCAAAGTTGCATAACCAATGATAAACTCGACTCTTTCGCAACTTCAGCGTCATCTTTCTCGTCAGTGGAAAAAAAAAGAAAAAAAAAGATTGACCTGACCTTAACATAACAACACATAATTGTAGCTGAAGGTTTCGTGTTGCGAAGAAATGAAAGAAGAATAAAATGTCCATGATGTACTTGGGTGTCTTTTTTGGTAAGTTATCATGTTGTTATATTACTGGTCCGGCCCAATTCAGATCAAATTGGGCTGTATGTGGCCCCCTGAATTACAATCAGTTCAACAGGTCCAGCAACTTAACTGCAGCTGAGGTGACACTCGCCCACTTTGAGGCTGGGTTACCAGCAGCAGACAGACTCCGACTACCAGCCAGTGGCTCTCAAACCCATCACAATGAAATGTTTCAAGAAAGTGGTCACATCACAGCAAGCCTGCCACCCTCATTCAATCCCTGCCAGTTTGCTTACATTACAAACAAGTCTACAGAAGACGCCGTTGCTACAGCTGTCCACACCGAGGGTGCTATGCCCGGTTACTCTTTGTAGACTTTAGCTCTGCCTTCAGCAACATCATACCCCACAGACTGTTCACTAAACTACTGCACTTTGGCTTTGCACAATCCATTTGCACCTGGATTCACAGCTTTCTGACAGACCGCTCCCAGAGGGTGAGAGTAGGAAATCACATCTCTCCTCAGCTCTCAGTATTAGCACTGGCTCTCCTCAGGGCTGCGTGCTGAGCCCTCTTCTCTATACCCTATATACACACGATTGCACCCCTACCCACTCTAGCAACAGGAGGTGATGAGACTGTGTACAGGGAGGAGATGGAAAAGCTGCCAGAAAATCACATCCTCAACAATGCCAAGACAAAGGAGCTGATAGTTGACTTCAGTACTGGGCAACAAACACCACAGCACTGCTGAAAAAGGCACAACGGAGACTCTACTTTATGAGAACGCTAAGGAAGAACAATCTACCTAATCTAATCTACCACTTTATTATCTACCTCATTAAATGTTTTTACTGCTGCACTGTAGAGACAGTGCTGGGCTACAGCATCTCACTGTGGTGTTCCAGCTGCATGACAGCAGAAAGGAAGTCATTGCAGAGGGTCATTAACACCGGCCAAAAAATTATCGGTTGCCAACTTCCGTCTCTTGTGGATATATACAACACAATACATTGTTCCCCTTGGGCATGCGCTTCAGGACGATTCAAGTCAAAACGAACAGACTAAAAAACATCTTCTACCCCAGCACTGTCGTTGCTTTAAAATCTGAACAATCTTGAATCATCCTGAAAACACTTGAGCATTCAAATAAACTACCGTGTGCAATATTCTGCTATCCGTGCAATATTCCTGTGTCTGTATTTATGTTATTATTGATTTCATTTTTTTCCCCCCTTTTATAGCTACAGCACTTTTAAATTGCGCTGAATGTCGAGAACTGCTACCTCGATTTTGTTGTATTCTGTACAATGACAACAAAGTGATTCTGATTCAATAGGTCAAAACATATCAAGGCTATATTCTTTGTTTCTGGTATCAAAGCTGGAAATTGCAAAAAAAAATATTTAAATATTCATCCAAAACATTTGGTTGTCATGGCATCGTTCTCCTTTTCTCATGCACACCTCACAATTTACAAGTTACAGGTGTGGTCAATAATGAATACGTGGAACAGAGATTACATAAATTGCCAGCAGTTTTATGGATTTATGACAGTTCCACCATTTATCTTTTAAAACTAAAACCTATTTTTCAAATGGCATTTCCTTGCAGGTGGCCCAATTCAGCCACAAATGTGTCTCCACACCACTACTCAAAAATCTGTGTCCATTAAGTCTAATGTAATCAGTAACAAAACGAAAATGTATTTTTTCGCTTAGAGTTTTAACGAGAACTAGGGTGGAACAAACGTTTATGGTACGTTTGATCCAAACACGTCACAGGATGTCATATTATACATGGTGTAAAAGAATAAAAAATAAAGTTAAAGAGAAGAAGTCGACTACACCTGTGAATTGGACTGAGAATATAACTGTTTTTACTGTTTTCTGACAATTTTCTGATTTGATCATCATCCATAAAATTCTATCTTTAGGCTGACCCTTATCAAAGTTGCATAACCAATGATAAACTCGACTCTTTCGCAACTTCAGCGTCATCTTTCTCGTCAGTGGAAAAAAAAAAAAAAAAAATGATTGACCTGACCTTAACATAACAACACATAATTGTAGCTGAAGGTTTCGTGTTGCGAAGAAATGAAAGAAGAATAAAATGTCCATGATGTACTTGGGTGTCTTTTTTGGTAAGTTATCATGTTGTTATATTACTGGTCCGGCCCACTTCAGATCAAATTGGGCTGTATGTGGCCCCCTGAATTACAATCAGTTCAACACCCCTGATCTAAAGGCAAAGGATGAACAAATTTTAAATAAAATTAAAAATGAAGATATTTTACTTTGACATAAAAAAAGAAATCAGTCTCCTCTTAACATTCATTTTTTTCAGTACAATGCTAAGGGTTCAGTTCACCCGTCAGCCAAAACACACCTTTTGTCATACACTATTCCTTCACATTTCATCTATATAGGTTTTGTTTTTTAGTCTTATGTGAGACAGACGCAGAAATGTTTTTTCAAAGTGTCTGTCAAACTATTTTTTTTTTTTATTATTACTGAGCAGCAGTAATGAACATCTGTGGTTTCATCCAAACAGTCCGGAATGAAATAAACTCATGTTACACTTATTATACTAAAAAAGGTTTTTTTTTAAAAAAAAAAAAAAGGTGAAATAAATTGGCACACTGGCTCAAAAAAAAAGATTTAGATTTTTGATTTATTTTGAACATGTTAGTGAAAAATAAAATTAAACAAAATTAAGAGATAGACAATTAAAAAATTAAAATGGTTCCACATGTTTTTAACAAGCTTATCTACATGTTCAGAAATTAGTAGGAAGAAATAAATATTTGTACGGTTTATTTGTATTTGAAGTGATTCATGCTTGTAACTTGTTTTCAGACTGTTCCAGAGTTTTACCCCAGCGACTGATATTGAGAAACCTTTCTTTGTTGGTTAAAGTTCGATTTTCCCCTCAAGTTGAACCCTCCCTGTCTTTCCTGACATTTGCTGTATGTTGCATGGTAATAGCTTGTTTCTTGCTTTGAACATTAATATTGCTAACTGAAGTTGCACAATGCCATGAAGCTTAAGTAGTTTAGGTTTTTATGAATAATGGACTGTGTGTGTGTTTTCAGGAGCAGCATTGTAAATTGTTCTGATGGCTCTTTTCCGTAGCTGTAAAGAACTAATGTAGAGGCGTTACCCTATAACTCTATTCAATATATTAAATATCACAATATATTAAATATAACATTGTGAAAACTGCAAAATTAAAAGTATGTACCCTTGACCAAGCTGAATCCCTTGATAGAAGGTGAAGACCTTCACTACCCATAATTTAATGCTCACTTTTAACCCCCTACTCCTATTGTCTTTCTCTGCTCAGGTGTTAGTCTGACAGACTGCGTACGCTCATGCTAAAATCTGCATCCTGGTTCTCTCAACCCAAATGAACACTGATGAAGACAGCACCTTTGGGATTGGGAGGCAGTTCAGCAATGTGACATGGGGTAGTAATACAGCTTTTTATGGCTTGCTCCTTTACTCCTTTACATAAACTTCACCTAAGATTAACTTTTGGATCTTGGTATGTTGTCTGCATCAAATAACTACTCATATTTGTATACCAGTTTCACAGGAAGTCAGCGCTGCGCATAGCTGAACACAGACTGAATATAGACTTTCAGGTATTTTAAATATCAGGCTCCACATACAAAATATCAGTTTAGCATCAAGTCAGTTAAATATAATACCATAATATATGGTTGTAATGAAATTAACAACAGGTGCTGCAACAATGAATAGAATAGAACGTCTTTATTGTCATTGCACAGGTACAAAGAAATTAAGGTGAACTGATGTCAACCTTAAATTATATAACTATTTATATAATAGAAATAAATTTTAAAAAAGTAAAGGAAACTATAATAATAATAATTTTAAAAAAAATCTGTACAAACGTATAAACACTAACATAACAACCCCATTCACACATAATAAGAAAGTCACTGTTTTTCACTACTTTTGGATTTAGTTAGGGTCAGTGTCACTGCTGGTAGCATGAGGCATTACCTGGACCCTACCCTAGAGAGTATGCAGTTACTCCTTCCAGAACCTCTTCAAACCATCAACTGGACCAAGAAGAAACAGGATGAGCCCTGCCAGAGCACTACAAACTGACCTCCAGCAGGCCACTTGTGTGAATGTGTCTGACGGCACCATAATGGGGCCAGATGAAAATCATATCCCAAACTTCACTGAAGTTGGTCGACAAAAGACAAGATCGTAATGGGGTCATAAGAGTGTTTGTGGTGGACAAAAATAAAATAAAATAAAATAATGACTTTGAGCAGTTAATTTCCATTATCTTGCATATAGTAAGGATTGTCATAGCCCTGGTTCTGATCATAGCTGTTGTTCTGGGATGGAGCCTGAGTGGATGCGTTACTGTCACCACGGATGTTGTTCAGCCACTGCAGTAGAAAACAAAAGATGATCCATCAGAGACATTTGAATGAATAGGCCAAGGAAGCACTGAGCTAGATGACAACACAGTTGATGCAAGATGTTGCATGACTAAGCTTCCTAATATGTTATTTTCTTTACATTTATTTAAAATACCAAAGAAAGGCAACTGGACTTGCCGTGTTTCTTGAAGACGTTTTATCCAAGTCTTCAGTTCTAAAGGAATGGTGGAGGAATTGGGGTTTAAATAAGATTTGTCAGTTTGACATAGATGTCTTCCTTTTCTGGCTAAATGTGGATGTTGTTGTCTTCAAATGAGCGTGCCTGCAGGTGTAGGTGGATGAAGCTGAATTGTTTTCTGTCGAGCTGGTAGACACTGGTCATATGAGTTTCTGATGGCTTACACCCACATTTGTTCCTATTTAAACCCCAACTACCCACCAGTCCCTTGGGAACTGAAGGCTATGATGAAACATCTTCAAAAAACTCAACATGTCCAGTTCCCTTTCTTTAGCGTGTTTTGAATATAACATGATCTAGATACTTGAGAACCTTCACAGACACACTTTCTTTAATCACAGGCAGAGGGAATACCCACCAAGTTCCTCCCCACAGGAAACAGCTTTTGCCTGCTGTTTCTGCCAGTCATCTCCAGGCTGGTGCTGCTGTTCCAGCTATCATTGACCGTTGCCCGTGGGAGTCTGAGAACCCCAGTCTTGGTAAAAGCTGCCAAGCCATTTGTTGACCCTTTACCCTGGCTGTTGACTGAGTTGCCATTGATCAATGGTGCTTTGGGAGCAGACTGGTTGATGAAAGACTCTCTGTCGAATGAATTGTTTCTCTTCAACCTTTTCTTTGACAACCTAACAACATGAAAATATATATTACAGTCAACTGCATTATTGTGGCTCATTGTGGTTCACAAAGGTGTGTATTAGTGTGTCACATGAGGGAAAGAGAAACATGGCAAAGGCATGACAGAGATGTGTGAAAGTGGGCATATAGGTGAAAACTCACATGCGAGTGACAAGCAGCAGAAGACCAAGGGATATGAGCAACATCGCGCCAAGCACGGAGACGATGATCACCACGGTGTGCTGCCATGCTAATAAATAACAACATAAAGGATGTCAGTTTCAAAGTATCACAGTACACAGTAACGTGGCCTAACACGGCTATTAAAGTTGTATAAAACCCTCTGCTGCTACAAGATATTAGAACTTTGCCTCAGTTGATGTATATTCAGTCGCCTCTAGATGGTGCTGAAGTTTGACTCCAGCATCTGGTGGTATACACCTCTCTTCAGCTTCAGTCAGCAAAGAATTTCTTTTCCAAAATCTGACTAGACTTAAATGAAACTGACATAATTAAGAATAACTGCCTTTACCAACACAAGCAATACTAATAATCTTCTTCCATCCCAAAAACATCATACACACAAGCATATAAAGGTCTGATTGGCACAAGCCTCACATGTGCTTCCTCTGACACAAGGGCTTTTATTACAGGCATCTTGAAATGTCGAGTAATCCAAAAAATTTCCAAAATACTAAAAACTGATTACCATGACGTGGATGACCTTCACAGACAAATGTGGGTAATGATATTGTTGTTGATGAAGCTGTGACCTGTGGCTGATATTGTTGGGGTAGTACCTGGAAGTGCTGTTGGAGCTTCTGTAGTACCAGTTGTTGTGGTTGTTTCTCCTGAAGTCAATGTTTTTGTGGTTGTCTCTGACTGAGTGAATGTTGTTGAGGTTGTCAGAGTTGTTGGTGGAATCACTGTTGTTGTTGATGGAGTCAGTGTCGTTGGTGGAGTCAGTGTTGTTGTAGTCACTGTTGTTGGTAGAGTCTCTGTTGTTGTTGTAGTCAGTGTTGATGGTTGAGTCCCTGTTGTTGTAGTCAGTGTTGATGGTTGAGTCCCTGTTGTTGTTGTAGTCAGTGTTGATGGTTGAGTCCCTGTTGTTGTAGTCAGTGTTGTTGGTTGAGTCCCTGTTGTTTGTAGTCACTGTTGTTGGTAGAGTCTCTGTTGTTGTTGTAGTCATTGTTGTTGGTGGAGTCTCTATTGTTGTTGTAGTCAGTGTTGATGGTTGAGTCCCTGTTGTTGTAGTAGGTGTTGTGGTAGAGTCTCTGTGTTGTGGGGGCAGTGTTGTTGTTAGTCCCGTGTGTTGTTGTAGTCACTGTTGTTGGTAGAGTCTCTGTTGTTGTTGTAGTCAGTGTTGTTGGTTGAGTCCCTGTTGTTGTTGTAGTCAGTGTTGTTGGTTGAGTCCCTGTTGTTGTTGTAGTCAGTGTTGTTGGTTGAGTCCCTGTTGTTGTTGTAGTCAGTGTTGTTGGTTGAGTCCCTGTTGTTGTTGTAGTCAGTGTTGTTGGTTGAGTCCCTGTTGTTGTTGTAGTCAGTGTTGTTGGTTGAGTCTCTGTTGTTGTTTTAGTCAGTGTTGTTGGTAGAGTCCCTGTTGTTGTTGTAGTCAGTGTTGTTGGTTGAGTCTCTGTTGTTGTAGTCAGTGTTGTTGGTAGAGTCCCTGTTGTTGTTGTTGTAGTCAGTGTTGTTGGTTGAGTCCCTGTTGTTGTTGTAGTCAGTGTTGTTGGTAGAGTCCCTGTTGTTGTTGTAGTCAGTGTTGTTGGTAGAGTCCCTGTTGTTGTTGTTGTAGTCAGTGTTGTTGGTAGAGTCATTGTTGTTGTACTGCTTTGTGCTCCAGCTGTATATTTGGTTAAGAAAAGATAAAACTTCATTAATCCTGAAGGAAATTAATTTGCTAGAGAGACACAAAATTCTAATACACATTTATAAAGAGAAAGAAACATTAGGACAATATATATAAATAAGATGTTGCTGTCAAATGCCAGGACCAGTGCTAGAGTTCAGTTGTTTTCATTGAAGTAGCTAAAGGGGCTGAGGGTGTGTGGTTAAAGCAGGGTAATATACTGTTTGTAATAACAATCCCAAACCTATAGAAAAACAACTGCTTCCGTGAACACATACTGTATAATTTAAGGATTTACCAGATGATACAGTAAGGAGAAACAGATCCAAATTGGCCTCACTTCTATCTAAATTGATAAAAGTATGATGCTAATTTAGGTTCAATTTCATGATAAAGTATAATGACTGTGCCCAGCCCTTAACTAAAGATTAAAAAGAGGAACTAAGACAGCAAGTCCATTTGTTCAGGGTGTTTTTTTTATACATTAAGTATTGTAGCAGGTTGAATTGACCAGTGTTTTGTTTTTTTTGCTTTTATTTTTTTGATCATGATACTTCACTATGAGGCAGTGTATGAACTTATCAATGAGCCCATTGAGGTTGAGACAGTGAATTCCTGACACACCTGATACATATTGTATATGGTACGATCAGGGAAGTAGAAGAAACTGAAACTTTTAGAGAAAAAAATACTTTAAACAGATCTAAATGAAGAAGGCGGTGATTAAGTGTAGTTTCAAGTTGCTTAATTTTTTTTTTTATATGAACAAATAAGATGAAGAAACAAAGTAAAGTCTTAGACACTAATGAACTCCCAAAACTGAAACCAGTTCCTGCATCTGTCTAATAAAGGTTGTATAAATCTCATGCTGGATTTTTAAGCATGTATTGCAATTAAAGTAAGCATTAACCAGACCAGAGACCAAACCTTCCTTGAGTGGAATGTGACTTCCCAAAGAAAGGTAGGATATCAACAGGGTCAGATGTAAGGTCAGACTTTCAGCATGAAACTCAAACGGTCAAATATTTTTCTTTGTTCATTAGTGCACTATTAGTGTGTCAACTTTTAAATAATGCACATAATTGTGAGTCTGAACTTTGAGTAAGTTTAGAATCAAAACTAGGAATTATTACTGGATTACAAATAACAATAATCTTTCTGTCTTTTATCTAAAAGCCTTTTAAACACATTTAATGTTAAAACCCCATACAAGCTAGAATAATCTGAAGTTGAATAAAAAATGCTGAATTCAAAAGCCGAGGATATATCTCTCAGTTGTAAAGTTTACGTAATCTTATCACCAACATCAAAATCTAAATAAAATCAGGATACTTACCAATAATTGCAACAACTATCCAAAGGACAGAACAGAACATGACGTTTTGAGCCATTTTGGAAGCACAATACTTCAGCAAAAGAAAGAGAGACGCTGAGAGCTATGAATGGACGAGGCTTCAGCACTGAACAACCTTGCAGGATGAGAGTTCAGGTGTCTTGGACTGATGGTTTTAATGGTCAGCCACTCCTTCTAGGGTGGTACAGAGCACTAAAGTAGGTTTACCACCCAGAAAAGTGCCACTTATATATTTTTCAGCCTTCCACTATCAGTTGTCCATTGGCAACCATTCATCGGATGACATAACACTGAATGCCAAGTGTCCTCTGATGCTCATTTGGACGTGGATCTGTGTTTGAATGACAATGATTCATCTTGTTTCCCCTCACCAACAATATTACTCACGTAATAATAAGTTTCCTGTAACTAAGCTTAAACTGAGTTATATTTCACATAGCTTTCAGTACTTAACGTTGGTTTTTGACTAATTATATTCAGAGTTGTGGCCTGCTGTAAATCATGAGTCATGTTTGGACAGAACAGTTTCAATATTTTATAGATGGAGATCATACCTGATCATGTACCATGTTTCAAACTCAAACACATTATATCATTATTAGCGATCATGCACCAATCAGCCAAAAAATTAAAACCACTGCAAGGAGAAGTAAATAACCATGACCATCTTGTGACAATTAAGTGTTTCAGTGATGGTTTTAATGGTCAGCCACTCCTTCTAGGGTGATACAGAGCACTAAAAAAAATTCCCCGCCCAGAAAAGTATATCTGTTTATCAGTCGTCCTCTGTCTGTTTTCCATGGGCTATTTTACTGACCAGTCATCAGATGACACAACATTAAAGGCCAAGTTTCCACCCATAAGTCATTTGGAAGTGGATCTGTGTTTGAATGACAAATTCATTTGATTTTCACTTCACCAACAATATTACTCAAGTAATAATATGTTTTCTATAACTAAGCTTAAACTGAGTTATATTTCACAGAGCTTTCAGTAGTTTTGACTCATTATAGTTGTGGCTTGAGTCATTTTCTAATTATGTTTGGACAGAACAGTTGGAATATTTTATAGCTGAAGATCATACCTGATCATGTAGCATGTTTCTAATTCATAATTTATACACAAATGATATATTCAAGATAAGTCAAATTAAATTATTATTCACCAATCAGCCACATACAGAAACCCATGGGACCCATTATATTGTTACATATCACAGGACACCTTCAGAAGGTCCATATTCATTCTCTGTTGAGAACAGGTCACCACAAGGTAGATCTACACAATATTAGGAAGGTGGTCATATAATTATGTCTGATCAGTGTGAGTTAGGAATAAATAGACTGGTCGCCCGTGTTGTGCATTGGAAGTGTGCCCAAATGGTCAAAATATATCAAGGCTGTGTTCACTGTGTCTCGTATCAATGCTGGAAATAACATGGGAAAAAAACAAAAACATAAAAATTTTCTTGATTAAATATTCATTCTAAGCATTTGGTCGTCATCGTTCAGCTCCTTTTCTTATGAACACCTCACAACTTACAAGTTACAGGTGAGGTCAATAATGACTAGGTGGAACAGAGATTACATAACTCACCAGTGGTTTTATGGATTTATGACAGTTCCACCATTTGTCATTTAAAAGAGAGACCTATTTTTCAAATGTCATTTCAAATGTCTCAACCGCAGATGTGTCCCCGCACCACTACTCAGAAATCTATGTCCATTAAGTCTAATGTAATCACTAACAAAAATACAATGTATTTTCACATTGAGAAGTTTTAACCAGAACTAGGGTGGAACAAAGGATTATGCTACCTTTGATCCAAACATGTCACAGGATGTCAGATTACACACGGTGTAAAGGTATATAAAAAAAAATTCGACTACGCCTGTGAATTGGACTGAGAATATAACTGTTTCTGTTTTACTGTTTTCTGACAGTCATTTGATCATCATCCATAAAATTATATCTTTAGGTTGACCTTGATCAAAGTTGCATAACCAACTAAACAGTCAAATCAACTCTTTTGCAACTTCAGCATCATCTTTCTCATCAGTCTCTGGGTGAAAGTATGCCAGAGCAGTGGATGTTGGAAAAAGTGTTGAAAAAGTGCGATGTTTGCAAGTTTTCCCATTCATTCTCTATGGGAAAATTTCTGCGAATTAAATGAATGATATATATAAAATGAATTTTATATATATATATATATATATTATTATACACGCGTTAAAATCAAATGTATTAAATTGCTTCAATTATATATAAAGAAAAACATTTGTCTGTACTCTAACGTTCCTGAGGTAGGCCTCATACATTAAACGCCTTGCTTAACTTCAGTGTTGGTCTGTTGACTGTGATAAGCTCCCACTAGCGTCGAGGCGAATTAGCCGGCGGCTAACCCCACTAGCCTCCGCGTTAGCTCGCGGTTTGCAGTAACTGGCGGTTAGCTAGCGGTTAGCCGCCGCTAGCTCCGCGTTAGCCGCCGCTAGCTCACTAACATACATGAGCTATGGTTGAAGGCTAGCCGTCGGCTAAATCATTGGGCAGCTAGCAGTTAACGTCTAGCACCTAATAAGGTGAAGGAAACGTGTCAGGGATGTTCTGTCAGGAGTTGCAGCAAAGCAACCAGATATAATTTGTATTTAAAGTAAAGGAAAACGTCAAACATGACTGAGAATTTGTCATTCAGTAAATGAGAGGAGCTATGATTAGCAGCTGTGTGAAAGCAACAGCTGCAGAGGGAGGGAGAGAGGGAGGAGAGGGGGGGGTGTCATGGTGTGTTCTGCCTCCCCATTGTAACACACTGACAGACCCTAATGTTTTGGCAGATCGTGACTCTTTTCCCTCCACTGTCTCTGCGCACCTGTGCTGTGCCTGCTCGTCAGCGGCCGTTGCCATGGCTACGCTATGCGTACATGATATTCTATATATTCATTCCCCTCTCTCCTGCACCCTAGCTTTTAGTGTCAGAACAAACGCTCATATCTCGAAAACTACAAGTCCTATCGAGAAAACGAACACATCGCAAGTGTCAGCCGAGGGTTTTCTACAATTTAGTGTTGTTCCCACGCGCGTGCTGCCAGAATTGTGGCCGTAGTCGTTTTGGAAAGAAAGGCATGCGACGTTAGCATATGTTAGCACTTATACTACAGCCTCTGCAATAGCAACTGCGAGGATAAGATTAGGTGAAAAATTGTAGCATGTTAGCATCGTAGCATCATAGTATTGTATCATATCATCTTAGCGCAAACTGCTGCCGACACAGCACCACTCTCGCGATTTCCCGCAGGGGAATTGTCTAGTAATATTAATAATATTCCACTCTGTCCCTGTAGTACAAATAGTACAAAAAAACTTACTTGTACTTGGTTGTCCTTACTGATAGGTTATCATGTTGTTATGTTACTGGTCCGGCCCACTTGAGACCAAATTGGGCTGTATGTTGCCCCCTGACCTACAAATAGTTGAACACCCCTGATTAAATTATATTTAAAATCTGTTTGGATTACAAAATGACCATATTTTGCTTTGAGAGGACACTGCATAACAGTTACGATGGTTTGTCAACAACATCTTAAACAAAAACAATTAACCTTCTGGGGTCTAGAGTACAGTATAATTGGCCATTTTTGACTACTTTTGGTTTTACCTTTATATTCCATCGCAAAAAAGGTTTACCTTGCCTTGTTTGGTGGTATTGTTCTTTTTACACACAATCTCACATGTGTGATTTTACAGTTGTTGTTTTTTTATGTTGTTTTTATAGTTGATCCACAGTGGATCTAAAACCACACTGCAAAACTTTTCACTGTGAAAGCTACAACCATGTTTAATGACCATTTTTATAACTTAGAATGCAGATAAATCTAAACTGTAAATTGCAAGAGCTTGTGTAAAAAAAAATAGCAAACACCAAAGGTATTTACAACTATTAACACTGAAATGCATCAGGCATTTTTTGCACAACTATTTACAATCATATATCAGGTGTTACAATAAGTAATATCTAAAGGTCACAAATCTCTCATATCTTAAAACTCGCTTCTCTCTTTTGTTGTCAGATGCTTTTGTCTCGTCACTCCATACATTTTATATCCTGCCACAACTTTTCCCTCTTCCTTAGCAAACATTGCAATATTATTTTGTGATTAGTTGATGTGATGCATTTTTCCATTATTTTTTTTTTTTCATTTTTTATTTATTTATGTTTTTCATTTTGAGCTAGCACTCCCTGCTTGCTAGTGTTTTCCTCTCTGTTGTATATGATGACAATATTCAGGAAAAAACATGGCATAAACTATTTTTAACAAGTCTAGTTTACTTGACCTATCAACACAATTTGACAATTTGAAATTCATATATAGTTTGAAGTTAGCACTTTCTACACAAGTTGAAACGGAAACTCAGTGAGACTGCGTCTTGCATCATCTTAAACTGGTCATGTGATTTGGATGCGCTGCACGTCTGTAGACTGCAGAAGGTTAATAATGCTTTGCCAAATAGTTGGTGTGCAGTCCAAACATTCATTCAGTCATTCATTAATTTTCTGTAACCACTTCTCCTCTGGAGGGTTGCAAGGGGACTGAAGCCTATCCCAGCTGTCATTGGACGAGAAGTGAGGCACACCCTGGACTGGTCTCCAGTCTATCACAGGGCTGTGAAAGAGAGATAGCCAACCATTCACACTCAGAGAGAACCCAGAGAGAACCCACGCAGACACAGTGAGAACACACAAACTCTGCACAGAAAAGGCCCAGTCGGCCAATGGAATTGAACCCAGATCCACCTGGCTCGTAAGACATGACAAAATATAAATAAAACGCAGTTAAACATAAAGGTCAACTAACTTATTTAAACAACCAAAAGAACTCTGGAGAATTAATGAGATTTGAACGTGAGGATCAGTGTGTCTGTTGATGGCTGCATAATAATGTGTGTGCATTGTTGGTAGGTGTTAAAACAAAGCAAACAGGCCATAGCCAACAGAACCCAAAAACATATTGGAGTCCAGGTGGAAGATGGAAGGTAGAGAGAATGAGGACTGTGACTGCCTGGTTTTATCAGCTTAGGGAGATAAAAAACAAAGAAATCACATGTACATAAGTATTCACAGCCTTTGCCATGGGGCTTGAGATGTTGAGATGAGATCCTTGAGATGTTTCTACAGCTTTCTTGGAGTCCACCTGTGGTAAGTTCAGCCGATTGGAGATGATTTGGAAAGGTACATACTTGTCTCTATAAGGTCCCGCAGTTTAGATAGCATGTCAGCGCACAAACCAAGCATGAAGTCAAAGGACTTGCCTGTAGACCTCCGAGACAGGATTATCTTGAGGCACAGTTCTGGGGAAGGGTACAGAAAGATTTACTAATGGAAGAACTTTGGAACCACCAGGACTCTTCCTAGAGCTGGCCAGCCATCTATCCTGAGAGATCAGGGAGAACGGAGATGACCTAGAACCTGATGTATTAGAGCTCCAGGATTCCTCTGTAGAGAGAGGAGAGCCTTCTAGAAGGACAACCATCTGTACAGTAATCCACCAATCAGGCCTATACAGTACAATGGCCAAATGGATGCCACTCCTTGGTAAAAGGCACGTTGCAGCCTGCCTGGAGCTTACCAAAGGGCACCTGAAGGACTCTCAGACCACGAGAAACAATAGGTGCTGTAAAAAGGAATGGGCAAAACTGCACTAGGTGTGCCAAGCTTATGGCATCATATTCAAAAAGACTTGCTGCACTTGTAATTGCTGCCAAAGGCTGTGAATACTTACGTACATGCAATTCCTGTGATTTCTTTTAATGATATTAATACATTCTTTTCACATACTCATTATGGGGTGTTGCGTGTAGAATTTTGAGGAAAAATTAATCAATCCATTTTGGAATAAAGCTGTAACCAGATGTACTGTGTGTTTAGCCTAAATTGGCACCACCAATAACATTTAACAGTACTTCACAGCATGTTTTACAATAGGATAAAAAAAAGCAGTGTATCATATGGCTTTTTTGTGTACTGCAACTAAAGGCCTATTAACTTTATCAAATATTTGATGTGCAGCCTCCTTCTCTCAGTTACCATAGGACGTTTGGTGAAGTTGTTAACTGACTGCTGTCCGCAGAATTTGGACCGTTCCTCTGCTAGCGTTAGCCTTTTTCAGATGCATTGCAGTAGTACTTTAGTTGTATTTCAGGACTGACATGTCACGGTGGGTTTCATCAGTGAAGTATTTCCACACACTTAATGAACCGCTGTTAGTTTGCCACAATGACCCACTGGATTCCTCACTTGTGTTCTAGGAGTTGGCCATGTTGTTACTATCACTTCGTGTCAGTTGTGTAGTTCATCTGTTTTGCAGAAACAAGGTGACTAATAACTGTAAAACATTTCATGTGCTCCTGTAACCTTAGTTATATAAAGAAAAGGTTGTATTGGACCTTTTGTCCTTTGAAGGCTAGTAACACTTAGTGGTTGAGGGTCAACTGAGGTGTTCTAGCACCCCTCCCATCATCACTGCATCACCATCTTACATACTGCAGCATACCTTTATCTCTTGGAAGTTTTTTCCTTCTCTTTCTTTCTCTTTTTTTCTAAACTGGGCACCTGATGGCTTTGATCTCTTCTTCTCTATTGTGGAGAATCACTACATTACTACTGTGAGTCAAGAGTCAGGGCAGTTCGTCTTGGTGGTGTACAGAGAGGCTGTAGCTTGCCTGTTTAGGGATTGACATGTTAAGTGTGCCAACGTACCAAGTGGTGTTTGAGTTTCTTTAGCCTTTCTATCAGCGCCAACCAGTGTGACCATTCACCTCTGACCTCTGGCATCAACAAGGTCCAGCACGATGAGCAGTGTCTAAAATACTCAGACTCAGGATTCGAACCTGTATGGCCACATTTAATACCGCAATTTAAAATACATCAAATTTTAGTTAAGATATGGTTGGACTCTTTATTTATCTCCCGTAATGCACACACAAAAATCATCATGTAGACGAGCGCTAACACAAACATAGAATGTAAAAATCACAAAATAACAATGTGTAAAGACTACTAGTGCAAGCAGTTTAATGAACATTACAACTATTAATCTCTTAAATGCAGATTTGCCTTATCTGTCTCTGCTTTGCACAACGGGGGTATTACATATTGATTAAATAACTCTTCTAGTAAGAGGGAAAAAAACAATTCAATTCAATTCAATTCAGTTTTATTTATATAGCGTCAATAACAATACAAATCGTCTCAAGACGCTTTACAAGACCCGGCCTGAAACCCCCAGAGCAGCCTGAAGGCGAGAAACTGCTCAAGGAAGAAACCTTGAGCAGAACCCAGCTCATATGGAGGGACCCATTTGCCTAAGGCCAGCCAGGTACAGACAGAGAAAGAGAACAGCAAGGTAAACATACATCTGTCATAAATACACATATCTGACTAAAGCATACAAGTGGAATGTTATGAAACAAACTGGGGTAGTAGATAGGAAATTAGAGGGTGAGGGCACAGAGAAAAGAAAGTGGAGGACACGAGAGTGGATAGAGAAGAAAGAAGGGGAACATGTGTTTAGTGCATTGTCCCCCAGCAGCCTAGGCCTATAGCAGCATAATTAAGGGATGGTTTAGTCCAGCCCTAACTATAAGCTTGATCAAAAAGGAAAGTCTTAAACCTGACCTTAAAAAAAGAGAGAGTGTCTGCTTCCCGAACCCAAACTGGGAGCTGGTTCCACAGGAGAGGAGCCTGATAGCTGAAAGCTCTACCTCCCATTCTACTTTTTGAAATGATAGGAACCACAAGTAGGCCGGCACTTTCAGCCCGAAGTGATCTGTTGGGATGATATGGTACAATGAGGTCTTTAAGATATGATGGAGCTAGGCCTTTAAGGGCCTTGTATGTAAGGAGGAGGATTTTAAATTCTATTCTAGACTTTAAGGGGAGCCAGTAAAGAGAAGCTAAAACTGGAGTAATATGATCGCTCTTGCTAATTCCTGTCAACACTCTTGCTGCAGCATTTTGAATCAGTTGGAGGATTTTTAAAGAGCTATTTGGACTGCCAGACAGTAATGAATTACAGTAATCCAGTCTGGAAGACACAAATGCATGAACTAGTTTTCAGCATCGCTCTGAGACAGGATGTTCCTCATTTTGATGATATTACGCAGATGAAAGAAGGCAGTCCTGGTTACTTGCTTAATGTGACATTTAAAGGACATGTCCTTGTCAAATATAACACAAAGGTTTTTCACAGTAGTACTGGAGGCCAAGGTAATGCCATCCAAAGAAACCACGTGATTAGATAAGGAATCTCTGAGATGCTTAGGACCAAATACAATAACTTCTGTTTTGTCTGAGTTTAAGAGTAAGAAATTACAGGTCATCCAAGCCTTTATGTCTTTAAGGCATGCTTGGAGTTTAACCAGCTGATTAGTTTCATCTGGTTTCATAGATGAATATAGCTGCGTGTCGTCTGCATAGCAATGAAAGTTTATGCCATGTTTTCTAATAATCTTCCCTAATGGCAACATGTATAATGTGAAGAGTATTGGTCCTAGCACAGAACCCTGAGGAACTCCATAACTTACTTTTGTATAAGTAGAGGAATCATGGTTGATATGAACAAACTGGAATCTGTCAGACAGATTTTAAACCAATCTAATGCAGTTCCTTTAATCTGGATCTCACTTTCAAGTCTCTGTAGTAAAATATTATGATCAATAGTGTCAAATGCAGCACTAAGATCTAGCAGAACCAGTATAGAGACAAGTCCACTATCTGAAGCCATGAGGAGATCATTGGTAACTTTAACCAGAGCTGTTTCTGTACTATGATGAACTCTAAAACCCGATTGAAACTCTTCAGACAGACCATTCCTGTTTAAGTGGTCACACAACTGATTAGCAACAACTTTTTCTAGAATTTTGGAAATAAAAGGAAGGTTGGAGATTGGTCTATAATTGGCTAAAACATTTGGATCTAGAGTGGCTTTCTTAAGTAGGGGCTTAATAACAGCAATCTTAAAAGATTGAGGCACATATCCTGTTAATAAAGATACATTTATCTGGTTCAATATGGAGGTGTTAATTAATGGAAAAACTTCTTTGAGCAATTAAGTTGGGATTGGATCTAGAGGACAGGTTGATGGTTAAGATGCTTTAATTATTGTAGAGAGCTCGAGAAGATCTACTGGGGAGAAGGATTCCAGATGTTGATAAGGTCTAACAGAAATTTCTAATGTCACTGTACTTACATCTTTGACAGCCGTCGGAAGGATGCCTTGAATGTTTTCTCTAATGCCAACAATTTTATTAGTAAAGAAGCTGATTAAGTCATTACTACTGAGGGCCAAAGGAACAGATGGCTCAACAGAGCTGTGGCTCTTTGTCAGCCTGGCTACAGTGCTGAAAAGAAATCTGGGGTTGTTCTTGTTTTCTATTAATGATGAATAGTACGCTGTTCTAATACTACGGAGAGCTTTTTTATAAGTTGTTAAACTATCTTTCCAGGCTATGTGAGCTTCTTCAGAATTAGTGGAATGCCAAATTCTTTCTAGCTTTTGGGCTGCCTGTTTTAAACAGCGCAACTGTGAATTATACCAGGGAGCTAGCCTCCTCCGATTCATGACCTTCTTTTTCAGAGGAGCAATTAAGTTTATAGTTGAGTTAAAGCTGTCGTCCACATCATTGACACATGGCACTGGGGTAAATAAAGAAGGAAATAATTCTTTATATCTAGTTACAGCATCATCGGATAAACATCTACTGTAATGATATGTCTTTTCAGTTCCTGTGTAATCGTAAATAGTAAATTCAAAAGTTATGAGGAAATGATCAGACAAAAGAGGGTTATGGGTAAATATAGTTAAACCTTCAGTTTCTATGCCGTATGTTAGGACCAGATCTAAGGTGTGATTAAAACTGTGAGTTGATCTGTTTACATTCTGAGAAAAGCCAATTGAATCTAATAATGATGTAAATGAGGAGCTAAGGCTGTCACTGACAACATCAACGTGGATGTTAAAGTCACCTACTATAATGACTTTATCTGTTGTAAGAACTAAATCACACAGAAACTCAGAGATTTCAGCTAAAAACTCAGAATAAGGAGCAGGTGGGCGATATACCACAACCAAAAGAATTGGTTTTTGTGTCTTCCGGTCTGGATGACCCCCCCGGATATGTTTTTTTATTAATATAGATGGATAAATATAAATCACAAATATAAATAATAAATAAATTTTCCTTCAAGTATTCCCCTGAGGAAGTCAAATATATTTAAAACACAAAAACTAGCAAGATATGTTTTCTATTAGTCATTAAACATACACAAAATATACTTTCAGTTATACAAAACCATATCAATGTAGTAAATATTTTTAAATAAACAAACCCCATTTGGCAGATTATGAGATTGCTCATTTTATCTGAACCTCATCTCATTCTGAACCAACACAAACCTGGAAAAAACATTTAACAAAAAATAATAATAATAAAAAACAATTAATTGTAAATTAACAGATAAAAGTTTATAGACAAATACTTTATTAATCTTGACTTTAAAAATTGGCGGCGGGCACCAAGACGGGGCGAGATGGAAATCATATCCCAAACTTCATTGAAGTTGGTCGACAAAAGACAAGATCGTAATGGGGTCATGATAGTGTTTGTGTGTTGGACAAAAAAAATAAATAAAAATAAAAATAACTCAGAGAAATGAATTTCCATTATCTTGCATGTAGTGAGGGTTGTCGTAGCCCTGGCTCTGACCGTAGGGGTTGTTCTGGGATGGAGCCTGAGTAGATGCATTACTGTCACCACGAATGTTGTTAAGCCACTGCAGTAGAAAACAAATACTCTCCGTCAGAGACATTTGAGCAAATAGGCCAAGGAAGCACAGAGCTAGATGACAACACAGCTGATTGCAAGAGCAAGCCTCCTAATATGTTACTTTCTTCACATTTATTAACGTTAAAGAAAGGCAACTGGACTTCTGGAACATCTGTCTGTGTTACTCATCAGAAACTCAAATTTGTCCTTCAGGTGTAGGTGGATTCATCTGAATTGTTTCCTGACGAGCTGACAGACACTAGTCATGTGAGTTTCTGATGCGTAACACCCACAAATATACCACCAGTCCTTTAGAACTGAAGGCTTTGATGAAACATCTTCAAGAAACTTGCCTTTCTTTAGCCTGTTTTGAACATAACATGACCTGGATAACAGACACATTTTCTTTAATCACAGGCAAAGGGAATACCCACCGAGTTCCTCCCCACAGGAAACAGGTTTTCCTGGCTGTTTCTGCCAGTCATCTCCAGGCTGGTGTTGCTGTTCCAGCTGTTGTTGACCGTTGCCCGTGGGAGTCTAAGAACCCCAGTCTTGGTGAAAGCTGCCAAGCCATTGGTCGACCCATTACCCAAGGCCGAAGCCTTGTTGTTGACTGAGTTGCCACTGGGAGCAGACTGGTTGACGTAGGACTCTCTGTCAAATGCAGTATTTTTTGTCTTCAACTTTTTCTTTGACAACCTGACAACAATAAAGGAAAATACATATTACAGTCAACTGTGTTATTGTGGTTAATTTTGTGGAACATTTTATTGGATTCCAATGCAATTGTTCCCTTTAATGCAATTATAAAGGTGCATACAGTAATTAACATGCCTTGGTAGGTAAAGGTGTGTGTTAGTGTGTCACATAAGGGAAAGAGAAACATGGCAGAGGCATGACAAAGGCAGTGGTGAATGTGTGAAAGTGGATGTATAGGTGAAATACTCACTTGCGAGTGACGAACAGCAGAAGAACGAGGGATATGAGCAGCAGCGTGCCGAGCACGGAGGCGACAATCACCAGGGGGAGCTGCCATCCTAATAAACAACAACATAGAGGACGTCAGCATCTAAGTATCACAGCACACAGTAACGTGACTCTCTTAGAAATCTGGCTCAGCTGATGTATCTTCAGTCGTCTTTAGATGGCACTGGAATTTGACCCCAGAATCAGGTAGTACACCCTGCACTTCAGCATAAGCCAGCAAAAAAAAAAAAAAAAAAAAAAAAATTCTTTTACAAAAGCTGACTAGACTTAAATGAAACTGAGGTAAAAAATAAAATAAAAATCTGCATGATCTTCTTACATCCCAAAGATGCATTACTACCCTACACGATGCTATTACATCGTGCACAGAAGCATCTAAAGGTCTGATTGGCACAAGCCTCACACATGCTTCCTCTGCCACAAGGATTACAATTACAACACTTGTGAAATGAAAAAAAGCATCATGTCAGTACTGGTATTGTTGTTGAAGAAGCTGTGGCTGATGTTGTTGAGGTTGTACCTGTAAGTTGTGTAGTAACTGGAGCCAGTGTTGTCGTGGTTGTCACTCCTGGAGATGGTGTCGTTGGGGTTGTCTCTCCTGGAGTCAGTGTTGGCGGGGTTGTCACTCCTGGAGATGGTGTCGTTGGGGTTGTCTCTCCTGGAGACGGTGTTGTTGGGGTTGTCTCTCCTGGAGCCAGTGTTGTCGGGGTTGTAACTCCTGGAGAAGGTGTTGTCGGGGTTGTCTCTCCTGGAGATGTTGTCGTCTGGGTTGTCTCTCCTGGAGTCAGTGTTGTCGGGGTTGTCACTCCTGGAGACGGTGTTGTCGTGGTTGTCACTACTGGAGACGGTGTTGTTGTGGTTATCTCTCCTGGAGTCACTGTTGTCGTGGTTGTCTCTCCTGTAATCAAGCTTGTTGTGGTTGTCACTCCTGGAGACGGTGTTGTCGTGGTTGTCACTACTGGAGACGGTGTTGTCGTGGTTGTCACTACTGGAGACGGTGTTGTTGTGGTTATCTCTCCTGGAGTCACTGTTGTCGTGGTTGTCTCTCCTGTAATCAAGCTTGTTGTGGTTGTCACTCCTGGAGACGGTGTTGTCGTGGTTGTCACTACTGGAGACGGTGTTGTTGTGGTTATCTCTCCTGTAATCAAGGTTGTTGTGGTTGTCACTCCTGAAGACGGTGTTGTCATGGTTGTTACTACTGGAGACAGTGTTGTTGTGGTTATCTCTCCTGGAGTCACTGTTGTCGTGGTTGTCTCTCCTGATGACGGTGTTGTCGTGGTTGTCTCTCCTGTAATCAAGCTTGTTGTGGTTGTCACTCCTGGAGACGGTGTTATTGTGGTTATCACTTCTGTAATCAAGGTTGTTGTGGTTGTCACTCCTGAAGACGGTGTTGTCATGGTTGTCACTACTGGAGACGGTGTTGTTGTGGTTATCTCTCCTGGAGTCACTGTTGTCGTGGTTGTCTCTCCTGTAATCAAGCTTGTTGTGGTTGTCACTCCTGGAGACGGTGTTGTCGTGGTTGTCACTACTGGAGACGGTGTTGTTGTGGTTATCTCTCCTGTAATCAAGGTTGTTGTGGTTGTCTCTCCTGATGAAGGAGTTGTTGTGGTTATCTCTCCTGGAGTCACTGTTGTCGTGGTTGTCTCTCCTGTAATCAAGCTTGTTGTGGTTGTCACTCCTGAAGATGGTGTTGTCATGGTTGTCACTCCTGGAGACGGTGTTGTTGTGGTTATCTCTCCTGGAGTCACTGTTGTCGTGGTTGTCTCTCCTGATGACGGTGTTGTCGTGGTTGTCTCTCCTGGAGTCACTGTTGTCGTGGTTGTCTCTCCTAATGACGGTGTTGTCGTGGTTGTCTCTCCTGTAGTCAAGGTTGTTGTGGTTGTCACTCCTGGAGACGGTGTTGTTGTGGTTATCTCTCCTGGAGTCACTGTTGTCGTGGTTGTCTCTCCTGATGACGGTGTTGTCGTGGTTGTCTCTCCTGGAGTCACTGTTGTCGTGGTTGTCTCTCCTGATGACGGTTTTGTTGTGGTTGTCTCTCCTGGAGTCACTGTTGTCGTGGTTGTCTCTCCTGATGACGGTGTTGTCATGGTTGTCTCTCCTGTAGTCAAGGTTGTTGTGGTTGTCACTCCTGGAGATGGTGTTGTTGTGGTTATCTCTCCTGGAGTCACTGTTGTCGTGGTTGTCAGTGTTGTCGGTAGAGCCGCTGTTGTTGTTGGAGTCAGTGTTGTCGTGGTTGTCTCTCCTGATGACATTGTTGTTGTTGTCTCTCCTGTAGTCAAGGTTGTTGTGGTTGTCACTCCTGGAGTCACAGGTGTTGTTATGGTTGTCTCTTCCGGAGACAGTGTTGTCGTGGTTGTCTCTCCTGATGACGGTGTTGTCGTGGTTGTCTCTCCTGTACTCAAGGTTGTTGTGGTTGTCACTCCTGGAGTCACGGTTGTTGTTGTAGTCAGCGTTGTTGGTAGAGCTGCTGTTGTTGTTGGAGTCAGTGTTGTTGTGGTTGTCTCTCCTGATGACGGTGTTGTCGTAGTTGCCTCTCCTGTAGTCAAGGTTATTGTGGTTGTCTCTCCTGAAGATGGTGTTGTTGTGGTTATCTCTACTGGGGTTGACGTTGTTGTGGTTGCCATTCCTGGAGTCAGTGTTGTTGTCTCTCCTGATGACGGTGTTGTTGTGGTTGCCTCTCCTGTAGTCAAGGTTGTTGTGGTTGTCTCTCCTGAAGACGGTGTTGTTGTGGTTATCTCTACTGGGGTTGACATTGTTGTGGTTGTCACTCCTCGAGACAGTGTTGTTGTTGAAGTCAGTGTTGGTAGAGCCACTGTTGGCAGGTAAGAGAAGAAAAATATTAATAATATTAATCCTGAAGGAAATTAATTTGCTCAAACAAAATTATAATATATGTTTATAAAGACAAAGAAACATTAGACCAATGTATATAAATAAGATGTTCAACCTCTCAAATGCCAGAACCAGTGCTAGAGTTCAGTTGTTTTCATTGTTTCAGCTAAAGGAGTCCACCCTGGACAGATCCAAAATCGTTAAAAGAATGGAACTAATTTACGTACAGTTTAATGATGAAGTAGAATGATTTTATGCATTTATAGGCTGTACCCAGCCCTTACCAAAAGATAAAAAAGGAAAAGTAAGATGGTTTTCATGCGTTAATTATTGTAGCAGCTTGAAATTTAAAGATTGACCAATGGTTCTTTTATGTTTTTATTTTTTTAATCATGATACTCAGCTACAAGGCAGCGTATGAATGTATCTATGTCGCCCACACTGAGGTTGAGACAGTGGATTCTTATACCTGACACATATTGAGTGTGGTACGATCAGGGAAGTAGAAGAAACTGGAACTTTTTTAGAAAAATGCTTTAAACAGATCTAAAATCTAAATGAAGAAAAGGTGAAGGTAATTAAATGTAGTTTCATGTTAATTTCCTTTTTATATGCACAAATAGGATGAAGATACATTGTTCTTCCAAGGTCTTCCACATCAACAAGTCCCACTAATGAACTTCCAAACTTCCTTGAGTGGAATGTGACTTCCTAAAGAAAGGTAGGATATCAATGGGGTCAGAGGTAAGGTCAGACTTTCAGCATCAGACTCAAACGGTCAAACACTTTTCTTTGTATGTAGTGCACTAAAACTATCCAGACAGGAAGAAGAAACAGTTGAAAGGCAAAGCTTGTGTCTTTGTTGTCAACTCCAGTTTTAAATAACGCTCATAATTGTGAGCCTGAACTTTGAGTTTGTTTAGAATCAAAACTAGGAATAATCCCTGGATTAGAAATGACAACGACAATAATCTCTCTGTTATCTAAAAGCCTTTTAAACATCAGCTGTGTGCACATTTAATGATGTTAAAACCCAACACAAACTGGAATAATCTTAAATTCGATTAAAAATGCTGTAATCAAAAGACAACGGTATTTCTCTAAGATGTAAAGTTTACGTGATGAGGGAGTTTTTGAACGACTGCTCCTATTATCATCAACATTAGAATGTAAATAAAATCAGGATACTCACCAATAATTGCAACAACTATCCAAGGGACAGAACAGAATTTGAAGTTTTGAGTCATTTTCAGTAAATGGAAGCACAAAACTTCAGGAAAAGAAAGACAGACGCTGAGAGCTATGAGTGGACAAGGCTTCAGCGCTGAACAACCCTGGAGGATGAGAGTTCAGGTGTCTTGGACTGATGGTTTTAATCATTAGCCACTCCTTTTAGGGTGGTACAGAGCACTAAAGAATTTTTACCACCCAGCAAAGTGCCACTTATCTATTTATCAGTTTTCCATAGGCTGTTTTACCGACCAGTCATCAGATGACATAACACGAAACGCTACAGTAAGTGTCCTCTGATGCCCATAAACCATTTGGACGTGCGTCTGTGTTTGTGACAGTTTCATCTTTTTTCCCCCCTCACCAACAATATTACTCAAGTAATAATAAGTTTCCTATAACTAAGCTTAATCTGAGTTATATTTCACATAGCTTTCAGTACTTAACTTTGTTTTTTGACTGATTATATTCAAAGTTGTGGCTTGAGTGATTTTCTAACTATGTTTTGACAGAACTGTTTCAATATTTTATAGCTGGAGATCATACCTGATCACGTACCATGTGTTTTACTCATAAGTTATATAAAAATTATATATTCAAGATAAGACAAATTAAATGATCATGCACTGATCAGCCACAACATTATGACCGGGAGAAGTGAATAACATTTAAACCATCTTGTGACAGTTCAGTGTTCTGCAGGGAAACTTTTGGACCTGGCATTCATTGGTGTGGATGTTACTTAGATATGTGGCACAAACCTAGACCAGACCAAGCACCCCCACTCCATAGCAATGACACTCCTTGATGGCAGCAGCCATCCCCTGCAGGATGCAGCCTGACACAGACACACACACAAAAACACTTTAGGTACAACTAAAAAAACAAAACAAAACAAAAAAAACATGTAGAATAGCACAAGGTGTTGATCTAGCCTCCAAATTCACTAGATCCCAAACTGATCAAGTATCTGCGGGATGATCCACAGAGGACCCTCTTCTCAACCCATACGACCCATTATGTTGCCACACATCACAGGACACCTTCAGATGGCCCATATCTAGTCTCTGGTGAGAATAGGTTACCACAAGGGAGACCTATACAATATTACGTTATGCCTGATTGGTGTATGCCAATACTGGTAACCTGTGTCGTGCATTGGAAGTGTGTCAATAGGTCAAAATGGCTGTGTTCTTTGTTGAAATTACATGGAATAAAAAACTTCCTTGATTAAATATTTATCCAAAGTATTTGGACGTCATGGCATCGTTCTCCTTTTCTCACGCAATTTAAAAGCTAAGGAGAGGTCAATATGAATAGGTGGAACAGAGATTACATGACTTGCCAATGGTTTTATGGATTTATGACATTTCCACCATTTGTCTTTTAAAACAGAGACCTATTCAAATGTCATTTCAAATGTCTCAACCACCAATGTGTCCCCACAACACTACTGAGAAATCTGTGTCTATTAAGTCTAATGTAATCACTAACAGAAAAAATGCTAGAGAAGTTCTAATAAGAACTAGGGTGGAACAAATGGTTATGCTGCCTTTGATCCAAACAGGATGTCAGATTACACAGACAAAAGAATATATAAAGTTATATAAATGAATAAGGAAGTAATAAGGAAGGAATAAATGAAGTAAAAGAGCTCGAAAAAAATGAGGAAGTCAACTACACCTGCGAATTGGACTGGGGATATAACTGTTTCCATTTTCTGACAGTCATTTGATCATCATACATAAAATTTTATCATTAGGCTGACCCTTATCAAAGTTGCATAACCAACTTAACAATAAACTCAACTCTTTTGCAACTTCAGCGTCACCTTGCTTGTGAGTGGAAAATAGAATGATTGACCAGAGCTTAAGATAAGAACACATAACTATAGCTGAGGGTTTCGTGTTGTAAAAATAAAATAAAAAATACTACTAATAATATTAATAATATTCCAACCCCCCCCCCCCCCCCCCCCATACGAATGTCCAAAGTGGTGAAAATTACATAAAAGACTTTAACTTAGGAATTTTTCAAAGATGAACAAATTTTAAATGAAAGTGAATCCCATTGAATTGCACTGCATGCTTTTGCCAAAAAGTTGATGTGCAGTACAAACAATTGCTGAGCCTTTGTCTCTAGACACAGTTGTGATGGAATTATTCACTAGAGAGCATTAGTACAAGATATTTTTGCCAATAAGTGTACCAAAGATGTCACTTGTGCAACTTGATCCTCAATTTAACGTCAACACCATGAACACTGTTACTTCAGATATGCGGCTCTCAATCGGCAAACTCAGCTCTACCATAATTTCGCACACTTGTATGGTGCAATCACTGACATCAAGGACAAAAACATGCTCTACAACCACAGAAACAAATGTCAACTACTAGAACACAACAGAACAGAACATAAACACAAGAGCTTATCAGTACTGTGCACCGCAGTCCAGAGGATTTGGGCTGTTCCTCTGCTAGTGTTAGCATTAGCCTTTTCAGATGCATTGCAGTTGTACTTTAGTTGTATTTCAGGACTGACATGTCAGATAGTATGGGCTTCATCTATAGTGAAGTATTTTTTTGTGACATCATGGCACAGCAGTAACGCCAACTAGTTTGTACAATCTCTAATATATAGTATATTATATTATTTTACTAGTCGGAAAAAATATGTATACTTGACCCGGAGGACAATTGGAAGGTTAAATCACCTTCCTCAACCATTCTGATGCTCGATTCATTTCAGCAGATCGCCTTAACCATGCTGACTTGTAACCATGTGACTGGCTGATTAGATAATTGCATTAATTAACTCTCATTCCTGATTTAAAAATAGTTACGCTGTTACCACTAAGGGACAAAAGTGTCCTCTTTTAAAATGCCATAAAAATGGCATATGTTAATATTTTTTCTGCTTTTTTTACATAAATCTTTTCATCTACTTCAGTCCTAATCATAAATACCAAATATTTTAACCCTTTATATGCCAGTGTTTGTGATGGCATCACAAATTTATTGTGAAAAAAACACAAAAAAATGAAATATTTTCAAAAATCTAAATGCAAAGTTGAGTTTTCTTGGGGGGATTATTAGAGCCTTGGATATGTCAATAAATGGAAGCAAGATTGATTTTGATGGATTATTAGTAGTAGTATTAGTATTGTTTTTTTTGTGCTGTGTACAAACAACTCCCATTCATTTCCAATGAACCTTCAGTTTTGAACTTTGTACCTGCACCTGTGAGTCTTTGAAGTAAGTAGGATCACCAGGACTCTACTGCCCTATCTGCACAATATCTATAAGCATAGAGTCTGCAGGAGAGCTGCCTCCATAACTAAGGACCCCACCTGCCCCAAACACAGACTCTTCCCATTCCTACCCTCAAGAAGGAGGTACAGGAGTGTGAAATATAGGACCTCGAGATTGTTCTTCTTCCCCACTGCCATCAGAGTCCTCAAGAACTGACACGAGTCTACAATCACAGACTAAAATCATGCCATGTTCACTTTCCAGCTTCTGTTTACATTTTTTCAGTACATTGTTTTCATTTCATTTGCATATCGATATTTGCACTTCGTCTTTGTCTTCTTGCGCTTATCCGGGTTGCGGGGGCAGCAGCTTCAGCAGTGAAGCCCAGACAGCCCTTTCCCCAGCCTCTTCAACCAGGTCCTCCGGAGGAACCACGGGTGGACGTGGCGGTAACAAAGACACAAATCAGCCCATTGGTTGATTTTCTTGAAGGACATTGGACTAGTCCAATGAAATCTTTCAGCTCTCGCTGGCCCCGCCCCCTCCCCTCTCTCCTTACTAAAGTTAGCATACTTTGCCATTTGGTAGCAACTGATACGGACGAGAAAAGTGTGACGACTGTGGACCAAAAAATGGACAAACCACAAAAACGAAAGGGAGAAGCAGAAAAGCTCAGAGAAAAAAAACCAAAAAATTTTAAAAGCAGACGCTGCTAAATGTGCTAAGATAACCGACATGTTCGCAACGGGGTCTTCGAGTGCACAGGTGGAGAGAGGAGGAGAAGAAGCGGAGAAGGAGAGGGAGAAGGACGAGATGGAGGAGGAGGAGGAGGAGGAGAAAGAGGAGGAGGAGAAAGAAGAGGAAGACCAGCAGCAGGGGAAGATTGAGGTCAGAATAGCTAAGAAGTAGCGTTGAAATGTTAGCAGGATTAAGAGAATTAATGAAGGTGATACATGGAATCAACAATAAAAATGTTTTACGATGTGTACATCTTCACTAAACAGTATCTGGGGAAATTGTAGGCTAAAAGTATGCAAATGCTCAACCTAGGGAATTATTACAGGACTAATTTTATTTAGTCAGAATTAAAACATACATAATAATATCAGCCTATAGAGTTTTGTGCATAACCTTTTTCTTGCTGGTTTGGAGGTGATCACCCTAGTGTGTGTGTGTGTGAATTGCCTAGCCTTTGCTGTCAAAATAATGCTTCAAGGAGATTGTAGATTTGGTTTCCAATTTACAGTGTTAAGTGTGTTATAAAGTGAAACATCTATTTGCTGAAATAGATGATTAATAAATGGTAGACTGAAGTAACACTAGTGACACTAACATCCCTGCCTCTCTCTCTTTCTCTGTGTTTAGTCAAGTCAGAGTGTTGAAATGGGAGTGGAGGAGTCACAGGAAGATCAGGCAGTTTTAGACTATTTTAGCCGCCCTCATTCCACAAAGAGGCAGGAATTCTTTGAGTTTCATCCTCAACAGGATGCCACAAACCCTGTCGTCCAGAGGCTCTTCAGTAGAACGGACGACAAGGCATGGAAATGGCTGACTTATCGTGGCCAACGTCATGCTTTATTTTGTTTTGTTTGCCTTGCTTTTAGCAAAAGCAATGATCAAAGTGCTTTCATTAGAGGCATGACAGAGTGGAGGCATGTGCACCAAAGAGTAGAGGAGCATGAGAGAAGCATGGCACATAGACAGTGTGCTGAAGCATATTTTTTAAACTGCTCTAGAGCCAGCATTGGTCACCTCCTTGAGGGAAGACAGCTGACAGGACACCGTGAGCAGGTTAAAAAGAGACAACAGGTGTTGGAACGCGTAGTGGAGGTTGTCAAGGTCATAGGGAAGAGAGGCTTAAGCTACAGGCATGAGCTCAATGAAGCTGCGTATACCTTGGACATCGACAGTCTCAACCATGGCAATTTCCTAGAACTAATTATATTGTTGGGGAAATATGATGTGTGCTTAAAAGAGCACCTCAGCAGTGTAATTGAAAAAAGCAAGCGGATCAATGCATCAGGTACACAAGGTAGAGGCTCTCTGTTAACCCTCCTGTCCAAAACAACTGTGAATGCAGCAATTGATGCTATCAAGCATTTAATTGAAGAGAAGATCTCTGCAGACATCAAGAAAGCAGGGATGTTTTCCGTGCAGCTTGACACAACTCAAGATATTACAGGAAAAGAACAGTGTTCTGTGATCTTGAGGTATGTCACAGATGCAGTCCATGAAAGGCTGGTTGCAGTTGTACCATGCAGCACAACTACCGGACAGTCGTTTGTGACTCTGTTAACTGAAGTCCTTGAGCATCTGAAATTGGACATAGGCCTGTGCATCAGCAACTCCACAGATGGAGCCTCTAATATGCAGGGTCAGTACAGAGGCTTCTCTGCATTAATGGCATCCAAATACCCCACCCATCAGCATGTGTGGTGCTATGCACATGTCCTGATCCTTGTGTTGTCTGATACCACCCATTGTGTCATTGAAAGCGGATCACTTTTTGACCTGCTGAACGACATTGCTGTATTCATCAGGGAATCATACACAAGAGTGAGTGTGTGGGAGAGCAAGAGCCAGGACAAGAAGCACAAACGCATTTCACTGACTGGAGAGACAAGATGGTGGGCCAAACATGATGCCCTGAGGAAAGTTTTCGGAAACTACCACAGACCTGATGGCAGCCTTTTTGTTGAAGTGGTGTCCACACTCTCTGCCATAATGAATCTGCAAACACTTGCATCAAATGCACGAAACAAAGCCAGAGGATACCGAGACGGTTTACTCCGGTATGAAACAGCTCAGTTATTCCGGCGCATATTTGAGCTGACCTCACCACTCTCAAAATACCTGCAGACGGAAGGAATGGACATCCTCTCAGCACACAGAATGGTCACCACAACACAAGATTCACTGAAAAAGATAGCAAGAGACTTCTCTGCTGTCAAAGATGCAGCTGACTGTTTTGTCCACTGGGCAAATGAAAAGCTAGAGGAGGATGATCTAGATTTGGAAGTGGAGGCTGCTCTGCCTCAGAAAAGGGTGAAGAGGAAGAAAGTTTTGCCAGGTGAGATGGCCCAAGATGAAAGCCTCAGTGATTCAGAAAAGGCCTATGAGGTCAGTGTTCACCAACAGATTCTGGATACAGCCGTTGAAGCCCTTCACAAAAGATTCCTCACCCATGGCATGCTGTATGCAGATTTATCCCTCCTGCATCCCAAAAACTTCCACCTCATCCACACCAGTGCTCTCCCTGAATCTGCACTTGCAGAGCTCAGCAAATGCCTAGTTGTGTATGACAGCACAGCATCTGTTGCCAATCTACAAATTGAACTGAGAAATTTGGCACAGCAATGGGACAGGCTGGTACAATCGCCCTTGGATGACTACTCAACTAGAGCAGTTGAAGAAAACAGATCAGATGATGAAGAAGAGATGGACATCTCTCTCTCTCTCTCTCTCTCTCTCTCTCTCTCTCTCTCTCTCTCTCTCTCTCTCTCTTACTGTAGGCCTAATTGTCTTATTTGTATAAACTGTATATTTCAATAAACACTGAAAAGACATCTCAAGCAGTGTTTTTTTGACAACCACTTTCAATTGGTTGAATTGAATCACGGCGCTGTGGCCATCTCCCCCAAGAAGCTCTCTGTGAGTAGTGAAAGAGTGTATCATTTTTTTAAACATGGTTACTCTTCCATGTAGGCCACGGCACTTTATTTTAATTTTTGATACTTCACAATGTGCACATACATCCTCTGGTATGACATGTGCTTCCGCATATCGCATATATAACCATGGTGGGCCGCCGGGAATCAAAAATGCCAGGGCCGTTTTTTGTTCCCAGTCCAGCCCTGGGAGGAACCCCCAGGCATTCCCAGGCCAGACAAGAGATATAATCCCTCGATCGTGTACTGGGTCCGACCCGAGGTCTCCTTCCGGTGGGACACGCCCAAAACAACTCTCCTGGGAGGCGTCCAAGAGGCTTCCTTACCAGATGCCCTAGCCACCTCAACTGACTCCTCTCGGTGTGGAGGAGCATCGGTTCTACTCTGAGCTCCTCGTGCATGTCCGAGCTCCTTACCCAATCTCTAAGTCTGAGACCGGCCACCCTGCGAAGGAAACTCATTTCGGCCACTTGTATTTACGATTTTGTTCTTTTGGTCATTACCCAAAGTTCATGACCAAAAATGGCATATTAACATATGCCATTTTTCAAGAGGACACTTTTGTCCCTTAGTGGTAACAACGTAACTATTTTTGTAAATCTGACACTACAAAAGAACTAAAAATCCATCCAAATCAATCTTGCTACTGTTCATTGACATATCCAAGGCTCTAATAATCCCCCAAGAAAATTCCACTTTGCAATCAGATTATTGAAAATATTTCATTTTTTGTGTTTATTTACGATAAATGGCACAACACTGGCATATAAAAGATTACAATATTGAAAATAATCAAACATTTCTGGTATTTATGATTAGGACTGAAGTAGATGAAAAGATTTATGTAAAAAAAAGCAGAAACAAATATTAACATATGCCATTTTTATCACATTTTAAAAGAGGACACTTTTGTCCCTTAGTGGTAACAACGTAACTATTTAGCTTACACAGTGTAAAAATAGAGAATTATGGGATTTGTTTTTGAAATATCAACATTTGTTCAAAAATACACACCTTGACCAAATATCATAGCAGCAAGCATAACCAACACTGAGTAATCAAAAAAATTAAAACTGAAAGGACACTTTTGTCCATATCAGGTATAAGGGTTAATCAGTTGAATATAATAAAATAGAATAGAATAGAAGAGAATGTTTTTATTGTCACTGTACAAGTACAAAAAGAGCTGAAAAAATCGTTGACTACACCTGTGAACTGGACTGGTAATATAACTGTCTCTGTTTTACTGTTTTCTGACAGTTATCTGATCACCATCCATAAAATGATATCTTTAGGCTGACCTTGACCAAAGTTGAATAACCAACTTAACAACTCAACTCTTTCGCCACTTCAGCATCATCTGTCTTGTCAGTGGAAAAAATAAATAAAATGATTGACCTGACCTTAAGATAAAAACACATAACTGTAGTGGCGGGTTCGGTGTTGCTAAGAAATAAAAGATGAAAAACAAACAAGTTGATTAAGTCAGTCAGTCAGTCATTTTCTAAACCCGTTTAATCCTGTTAATATTAATAATCTGATCTGTCCCCGCAGTACAAAAAAGTGTGAAAATTACATAGAATACTTTAACTGCAGTTTTTCAATAACAGTAAGTAACTCATTCATTCATTCATTCATTCATTTTCCATAACAGCTTGACCTCAAGAGGACAATTAAATGACTGGAGCCTATGTCACTGGACCAGAGGCAGGAAACACCATGGACCAGTTCCCAGTCTATCTCAGGACAACTCTTTTAGCTTTAACGCCAAAATCACTGGCATCTATTGTTTATTGTTTTATTTGGATCCCCATTAGCTGCAAGAATAAGCTATTCTTCCTGGGATCCGACATATAATACAGTAAAAGACAACATTTAAAAGAAATGAAAAAAAATCACGTGCAATTCAGGTGAACACAAATGCAGGTAGGCTCAAAGTTTTTTTAAGCGAATGCAGAGTCAAATCCAGGAATCCAGGTATCAGTCTGTCAGTCATTTTTTATACCCGTTTAGTCCTGTTTGGGGTCTGCTGAAGCCTATCCCAGCTGTCATCAGGCGAGAGGTTGCCAGTCCATCGCAGGGCCAACATTCACACGCACACCTGCGGGCAGCTTATCACCAATTAACCTAATGAACCCACGCAGACAAAGGGAGAACATGCAAACTCCACACAGAAAGGCCAGCCGGCCCATGGATTCGGTGGATTCCGGTGACCTTCTTGCTGTGAGGCCTCAGTGCTAACCACCTCGCCACTGTGCCACCCTAAGGTACAGAGGTCTGACAGCAAAAAAACTCAGGTGATATATGTCACCCATATGGGTACTTATGCTATTTAACATGAATATATCAAACTCACAACCATCCCAGTGTAAATGTTGTGGTTGTTGTATATTTGGGAGCCAAGTTTATTTTATTTTATTTATTTTATTTGTTTACGTGTAATGAGCAGTGTTGTATAGTAACGAAGTAAAAATACTTCGTTACTATATTTAAGTAGTATTTTTTTATATTTGTACTTTACTTTACTACTTTTATTTCTGACGACTTTTACTTTTACTTCACTACATTTTCCGAAAAAAATCAATACTTTTACTCCATTACATTTACCTGAGCATCCTCGTTACTCGTTACAAAATAAGAAGGAACGTGATAGCCAATGGACAATCTTCGTTTTGTTGTAGTGGGACCAGCAGCCAATGATGTTGGAGATACAGACCGCAAGACGTTATCGTTGGTTTACCCCGTTGTGCGGCGGATGAAATCAGCGGCCAGTGGGTACAGTTCAAATTAATGGTCGCATTATCATGTCAGTAGTCTCAGACAAGTCGGGTCTCTAATGTTATTTGAAGAGAAGGAGGAAGACAGAGAAGCCTAAAATGTCAGAGATGGAGGTGACTGAATCGGCGACTGAACCTGAACCTGCTGCTGAAACAACCAGCATAGACGACAACGGCGATGACGATGAACACCCGTGGCCATACCTGCGGGGAATGTTCAGCTACATGATGTAGCTGAACATTCCCCGCAGACCCGGTCTGTAAGGATATGTTTGTGTATTTTTGTATATGGTTGGGTTTATGTAAGGAGGCGTTGAAGCTCCTTTAAGTGTCATGTGACACTTTGCAAATTAAACAAAACTTAAAAACTAAATTAAACAGGAATAAAGAAAATGTTACAACTCAAATTTCTGATTGCATTTTATTAACAGTACTTTTTACTTTTGATACTTAAGTACAGTAAATACTAGCTACTTTTTTACTTTTACTCAAGTAATATTCTAGCAGGCTACTTTCACTTTTACTTGAGTAATTTTCCAGTAAGGTACTTTTACTTTTACTCAAGTATGGCTTTTGGGTACTTTATACAACACTGGTAATGAGTGCAACACCACCAAGCAAATTCCTTGTATGTACAAACATGCTTGGCAGTAAAGTGTTTTCTGATTGTGATGTGATTGTTAGCATGCCATCCCACAAGGTGGCGCACTAGACATTTTCTCATTGTCATGACCTACGAGTGAGGTCACACTCAGACTCCAGACGCAGACTAGAGCATTCTCCATTAGTGGGCTGATAAACGTAGGTAAGAAAGATGACATGTCGAAATTTCAGGATTTATCAATACGTAGTACTGTCTGATAAGTCCGTGGCTTATTAGAAACGAGTCTTGAGCATTATCTTGGATGAGAGGAGCTGTTTCACCGTGTTAACCCTCTGTGAAAACTCCATTAAGCTTGGTTGCTACCTGCTGACAGGCTAGACATAGTTGTTAGCTTCTTGTGCGAAAATGCTTGTAATTGAGACACTTTTCTTAAACCAGTCGGGGCGATAGGGATATTTCATAATGTTTGAACCCACTATATCGTTGTGAACCGTACAAATTAACTTTAAAAAGATCGCGTTAGCATGTTGCTAACGCTAGTCGCGAGTGGCGCTGCCGCTAGCTAGGTGAGGTATTACATGGCGTATGTCACGTGAGTGATAACGATGTAGCTGGGTAAGCTAAAGTGACGTTTATGAGAGATAACGAGGCATATGGGGATGGCTAGCGTGACGTCACAAATTACTTCCGTGTCCATTCATTTTTAGGTAACGTAAACAAGTACGGCCGCTACAGCTCAGGAACATTGCTCAGGAACCGGTCACCTTTTATACAGTGACATCCTACTTTACTGACTTCAGTCTGTTCAGAAGGGTCTTAATTCCTAATTCTAGCATTAGCTGCTAATGTTAGCAACCCAGCCGGCACACGACCGACCTTCAACGTTGAAATATGGGTGAAATAACGTCGGTCGTTGCGTCAATGTTGAAACAATGTTGAAACAATGTTTAATACTAAATGGTTGTAAATCCAGCCGGCACACGACCGATCTTCAACGTTGAAATATAGGTGAAATAATGTCGGTTGTTGCGTCAATGTTGAAACTATGTTGAAACAATGTTTAATGCCAAATGGTTGTAAAAAGGTCAATAAACTCAATGTTGAATTATAGGTGAAAAAAATGTCATTTGTTGTTGTGTCAATGTTGAAACAGTTCTTATTTATTTATGTATTTATTTATTTATTTGTGATCGTACAGCTGGCATTTCAACATTGATTCAACGTTGAATAAACGTTATATACAGAGGGTGAATCAACGTTGAATTATGTGTCGGATTTGCAAATTGAATCAACGTTGATACTGCAACGTTGTTTCAACGTCCGCTATTTCAACATAGGTGAATATGATGTATTGAATATGATATATTGAGTATGATATATTGAATATGATACATTGAATATGATATACGGTATCCCTCCTTCTGTCTTCACGGACCTTCGCGGGGTTTAACCAGACGTTCCACGAGTTCCACCAATCAGACGCATCACTGTGGGATTGTGGGATTGTTCAGGATTGTGGGTAATGAAGTACTTATCCAAGACATCGCGAATAAAAGTCATTTATCTCAAAACAAGGTTAATGCCCCATGAACTTTTGGTGTCCACATGAGCATATACGATCGTATAGTACAGCCGTAGCTGGTTTTAAGTGAACCATGTGCAGTTAAGTTTTTATGGCTTATATCCGAACTGTTAATGGAGAAATTGCATTGGATTCTTACTTCCGGCATCGGCTGTGGGCGGGACTGCACAGCAGCGGGAAGGCAACTGGACACTACGCTGCAGCACGGCGGGCTGAAGTAAGTAAGTGATTTCATTAATGGTTTGATTTTGAGTTAATTTTGTTTTATTTTAAACAAAACGTATTAACAGAAACGTTACTAGGTATTAATAATAAGTCTGCGTTTCTCTATAAAGTCTCATTAGCTAGCTAACGGTAATAACGTTTCTCGTCTAGAACGTCTCGTTTAGCTAGCTAACGGTAACTAGGTATGAACTTGCTAATTAGGCCCCGCTTACTTAACTTCCGTTATTTGGAAGTTATTTGAATGCTTTAATTTGACCGAAAATGTATCAACGTCAACATGACTCTGTCTCAAATCGAGTACTTATGCACTTACAATACCTAATTTGAGTAGCCTATGTGAGGAAGTTCACAATGAAAACTCGAGACGAAGTGCGCTGCAAGTACCCGGATAGTGTACTCATAACGGTCAAACGGCAGCCATCTTGGCTACGAAGCGGAAGGGGAGGGACTATCAACCCAATTCAAATTTGCGATTACGGCGGCTGATATCGGCGGCAGCTTCGTGCCAAATCTTCTACTACGTCATATATATATATATATATATTTTTTTTTTTTTTTAAATCAGAAAATTAAGCAGACCGAAGTGTCGGGAGTCTTTTTTTCTGACACAGGAAAAATTCTGCTTCCTGTTTAGATAAAAAACTGACTCCGACACTTCTATCTGTATAATTTTCTGAGCAAAAAAGTCTATTAGGGTAAGATGCACAGCACATTTCATGTTATGCTAGAGACCAAATTGGCACATTTGATAAAAACCACCAGTAAGCAGTGCTATTTTGTCTAACTTGGAACTTTGTTTTACTCTTTAGCTTGCACATTTTAGAAGACTTGGAGGTGCAGATGAAGCAGACACGGTCAAGAAAGCAATGGCTGCGTAAGTACCATATTTCATCATCATTTCATCATTCCTAGCCTGGATTCCGAGGGGTAAAGGAGTAGATGGATAGATCGATACTATTAAATACTACTACTACTTATTGATCTCCAAGGGGAAATTCAAAGGTCTCAATTGCAGCTTACAGACATCAACACACAACACGACAGTAGAAGATAAAAATGTACTAGAATTCATATATACTAAATAAAACTAAAAATTAAATCAGGTCTAAAATAAAAATGTACTAGAGTACAAATATACTAAATAAACTCTTAATAAAGTACTAAATAAAGTCTTAATCAGGTCTAAGTCAAGTATCCACATAGTATCCACATAATGTGCTTACTGTGTGGATACTTGACTTACACCTGATTAAGACTAGTGTAGTGAGTAGTCAGTTAAATCTTTTCAGATGAAACGGAACAACCCTGAATTCTTGATACTGTATCAGTATCTGATATTCCTTTCTTCAGTGTCGAACCAGTGTTGGCTCAAAAACAATGGCTAGGATGGGATCTAAATTCATACTGTGTGTTTTTCAGAACTCTTTCAAATGCCTTGATGGCCAAGATGAGTATGAAAGGAAGATCGGGGAAGCTGTCATTTTCCCAGTCACGGCTCTGCAAGACCATCTGTGGTAAGTTTAAATTGAATATCATATTTTGGAGCTATATGGTTTTGTGAAATGTTTACAGTGTAAACAGAATTTGTGATACATGTGGTAAATGGACTACACTTATACATATAGCTTTTATCCAAAGCACTTTACAATGAAAGACTCTCCTTCACCGATTCACACACTAACGGCAGTTACTGCCATGCAAGGCGCTATCACGGCCCATTGGGAGAATTTTGGGGTTCAGTGTCTTGCTCAAGGACACTTATTCAGTCTGGTGGACGGTCTGGCCGTCATGCAATCCCTCTGTCAGCCACTATGGTGCGAGGGCGCACAGCTAGGAATGCACCAGGGATGCGCAGGGCCAGGAACACACACACATAGTCTTGCAGCCAAAAATGTTAAAGGTTGTTTTTCAGGCCCAAACATAAATGATCACATTCATCTAATCTTTCCTAACGATTCCTAACCCCATAAGCAGGCCGTCAAAAAAACGCATCTGTAGGCAGCCTAGGCTCCGAGATCTGTACATAAAAACAATTACTATCAACAAGTGTTCGCCACCCACTCAAAGGCAAAACAAAGTGTTCCAACCAATAACCGGTGAGATGCGAGTTTCAGTTGCACGGGAGGGAGGGGGAGGGAGTAGCGAGCTAGTGTTCTGTTTTGTTTGAACATCAACAGAGTGACGTAGCCATTCTTTTTTTGTACAGATCTTGGAGCCTAGGTTGCTTACAGAGACGTGTTTTTTGACGGGCTGCTTATGGGGCAGGCAGCTAGCGGATGATTAGGAAAATTAGATGAATGTGATCATTTATGTTTGGGCCTTTTTTGGGCCAGAAATCGCTGATCATATCCGCAAGCATGTTAGACTACCCACCAGGTTTAAATAAGTGATCACAACCACATAAAACGCAAAAACATGAGGTACCTAATAATTCTGCACGCACTGTACTTCACTGACCGCGAGCGGACAAAGCGCTTTACAATGACCTCTCATTCACCCATTCACACACACATTCATACACCAATGGTGGCAACTGCCATGCAAGGCACACACAGACCCACATACTATGCAAATTGATATTTTTGTTGTTCACAAAGGTCCTTGTGGCTGGTTGGTCGAACGCAGCTCATTTAGTAGAACGGGTTGTTCAGTGATCGGAATATCCCTGATTCAAATCCCAGAGAATGTCCACAGGCTTTTTCACTAGTTTTTGACAATAATGGTTTGTTGTTTCCTCTTTAGATGCGGTCTTCGGCGACCATAAAACCGCCCTGACCCAAATAATGGACATCATGGCGTCGGAAGATCCCTGCTGTTGCTGTTGCTGAATGATTTGGATAGATCATTTATGTGAAACTCTGTTAACATGTAAAACAAAATAAAATAATGTAAAAAAAAAAATAAGTTGACTGGTTCTTGATGGAGGTGTTAATCATTTTTGTGTGTGATAGGCCTACTGCAAGTTGCATAGGCTAATAAAGGTAAAATGTTGAAGCAATGTTGCAATATCAATGTTTATTCAACGGTGATTTGTAGTTGAGGCTTTAACCATGTTGGATTTTACTGCGTTGTTTCAACGTTGTTTCAACGTTGCAATATATCATATTCAATATATCATATTCAATATATCATATTCAATATATCATACTCAATATATCATATTCAATATATCATACTCACCTATGTTGAAATAGCGGACGTTGAAACAATGTTGCAGTATCAACGTTGTTTCAACGTTGATACTGCAACATTGTTTCAACGTTGCAGTTTCAACGTTGATACTGCAACATTGTTTCAACGTTGCAGTATCAACGTTGATTCAATTTGCAAATCCGACACATAATTCAACGTTGATTCACCCTCTGTATATAACGTTTATTCAACGTTGAATCAATGTTGAAATGCCAGCAGGGAATTAGCATGACGCGCTGGCCACTAATTTAAGCATTGGCTAAAATTTACGAGGGATGTCCTCACTAGGATCCCCAGACTTCAAACAGGAATACAACTTTTCAGTTTGACACAGATTCACTTTATTTAAAAATATCTTCCATTTAAAATGTAAAACTTCAACATTGTGTTTTAACTTCAGTGTCGGTGTGATGACTGTGATCCATGCGAACCGTGTTGGCCCAGCTGCTTTGCCATCAGGAAAATGCCAGCACCTTGAGTCGTAGTTCGGGGTGAACTTGTCACCCCTGCAAAACGAAAAAATAAAATAAAATAACTTAAGTGGCAATTGACATCTTACATCTCAGGCTAGCGGTAACTAGTACTACCTAGCTTGTAACGTTAGCTCGCTAGTAATCGCTAGCCGATTATTATTATTATTTTTGTTATTAATGTTCATCATTTGAGATCCAACTTACCGTGACAACTTCAGCCATCTCTTCTTCTCTTTTTCGTCGAGGGGAAATAAGAGATTGTTTTGTCCACGTCGTTTTTAATACCGTTGTAGTCCAGTTTGACAGAGCACCGTTACCATTAGAATAGTACCGATTGGACACGGAAGTGGCTTTTTTGGACATGCCGACGTAGGGCCTAGCCATCCCCATAATGCACATTTGTGCTGACATGAAGTCAGGTTGTGATCATTCATAACGTAATGTGTTTTATTGCACCGAAGTTGTTTAAGTATTCTTCATGTTGTTAAAAAAATAGTAAATACTGTTCATTTGTGCTTAAAAGAGTTAAAGACAGGTATATGCTACTGTTAAAAAGATAATTGGTGATTAATGAACTGTTAAATATAAATAGTGCTTTATGAAGATAAATACGTGCATTTATGTTAAAATATAGGTTCATAATAAGCCATTGTCATGGTAAAAACACTTATACTTATACTGTAATACTGTAATTTACTGTTTTATTTACAATGATTCGAATGGTGTATACTGCATCTGATAGATACTTAGAGTGGAAAGTGAAAGTAGAATGAAGTCGTATGATTAAATTGAGAGTAATGATTATCTTTTCTGCACTCTATGTGTAGACTGGTTTATTTGTTTGCTGAATTAGGAAATGATTCAGATTCAGTACCCATGGCGGTTTGGTGGCGAGCCAGGAAGGACGAGCAACTTGGATGGACGGCACACGGTGTGGCCAGCAGTGGAATCCATTCTGGAGAACCTCAGACATCAATTCACTCCATTCGTGACACAGATAAGAGAATAACACAAGAATCTGTCCAGTTAGTAGTAGTAATAGTTATATGAACTGAACTTTACACACACACCACAGTATGGAATTGAACTCTAAATCCTAACAAGGAGAAGGGGCTTTGTTATTTTTTCACTTTTTACTTTTTCCAAGAAAGAGCTCTTTATTCTTTTGTATTGTCTTGTTTTTTACAGCGTTCAACTTCATGCTCTCTTATTTGACTAATTCAGGAGTCCAACTTTCCCACCCTAGACAGAGTGTAGTTGTCAGTAGTGTGTTGTTCTAGTCAACTAAGGGGGCGCTACGTATAGACTAGCTAAGATCGCAACAACAAATCGCACAAAGAAACTAGCTCGAATGCTTAAGGTAAACCTATAAGACGATCTGGCACAGAAGGAGTGGGGAGCACAGCTTAAATATACAAGGGAGAAGGAGACAATGAGACACAGGTAAATCACATGAGGGCGGGGAAAGCAGTCACAGACCGAACTAGACTGGAAGACGGGCAGACGACAACAAGCTCTTCACTTGGTCAAATGCCTGCTGACAAAGAGGAGACCAAGCATATACAGTGTAACATCAGCCTTCAACAAGTCAGTCAGTGGAGCCACTACTGAAGCAATATTGGCACACAAACCACGATAATAACCCGCCATCCCAAGAAAGCGCAACAATTCCCACTTAGTGCACAGAACAGGAAATGCCTGTATCGCCAAAACTTTGGCATGAATGGGACGAACCTCCCCATGTCCCACAAGCTTGCTTCCAACAGGTTACTGCAGCTTTTGCAAACTCACATTTAGACAGGTTGACAGCCAAACAAGCTCACACCAGCCTGTCAAAAAGAGCCTTTACCCTCTGGATGTGTTCGTCCCACGTGTCACTATAAATCGCCACATCGTCTTAAGTAAACTGCACAGCCCTCCTGCCCACACACTTAAGAAGATCGAACTTACTGAGATATTTGACTGATGCTACCCGCTCAACATCAGGCTTCATCGCTGCATTAACTTTTAGAAAATCGGTGCAGGGCCTGTGGGTGGAATCAGGTTTGCTGACCAAAATACAGGGAAAGGCCCAGCTAGAGGAGGAGGGCTCAGCTATACCATTTTCCCACAGGTCAGACATTTTCTCCTCCTCCTCAAGTGCTTGCATGGAAATATTAGCAAGTAAAACTGGCTAACCTTGGGCCGCCTCACTTGAGGTAACGCGCACATGATAAGGTCTGAGCAAGTGACATTCTAGTTAACTTTCTTTTACTTGGCATTCCGATCAGGTAATTTTGTTCCGAAACTTTACTGATGACATTGCAGGGCCTGAAGGGTTTCGCCTGAAAAGAAGATGCAAGAGGCAACGGAACCAAAACCTGGTCACCAGCACTAAATTCATATCTCCCTGCTCTGCAGTCGAACAACCTTTTCGTCTTTTTCTGGGAGACTTGTAGGTTTTGTTTTGTCATTTCCCCTGCCTCATAAAGTCTTTAACGAGATGCACAAAAGGCTGACTCATGGTCAGTTTGCTTGTAACCTTATATGAGAAATATGACCTGTGTTTATGTCCCCATAAATATCACGCTTTAAATGTGGCCAGAAAGAAAATGCTGAAGCACATGATGATAGGTTTTATTTACACATGTGTCCTGCAACAGTATCATGAGCTGTTCATCTCAGAGGATCTGTACTGGACCACCAACACCTCCAACCTGGTCAAGAAAGCTCACCAGCGCCTTCCTGAGGGCACTGAAGAAGAACCATCTGTCTTCAGCCTGCTCTGTCGCGGAGCGCAACACTAAAAACTGCCCAGCGCATCACAGGAACAAACAGGAAGTTTTTTCAAGTTTTTTACACCATCATCACTGCACTATTGGACTGCTTTGCACATGCACACTTCAAATAATCTGTTTGCACAGTATTGTGTACCGAATATTGCACTAGTTTAGTAACATTAGGGAGCCACTGCTTATTGTTTATGCACTGTAAATTGCTCAATTTATCTGCTTTTGTATTGCCTAATTTATCATATGCCCATTTCCTTTATTGTAAATTATGTTATAGTTCCTGTTTATAGTCTGCTCACAAAGAACAAATCCATCTGTATAATATCTTCATAGTACTTCAATCATTATGTATATGCTGCTCATTTACCTGGACATATGGTCTGTCCTGTACATGGGTTTTGATCTGTAAATATTGTCCATATGCTGTAAAAAAAAAAAAACATCCTGTACCATAATACTGTGTAACATAATGTTTATGCCACTTGCACTTACTGCCTATCACACTTCTGGTTAGATGCTGAACTCCATTTTGTTGCTCTGTGCCTGTACATGTGTAATGACAACAATGCTGAATCTCATCTAATCTGTCTAATCAGTCAGTGCAGCTGTCAGACTGAAGAGAAATCATTCTCTCTGGTTCAGCAACCTCTGGTGGTTTTGGAGCACAGACCCCTGAACCAGCCTGTTCAGGTTTAGTGACCTCTAGTGGTCCTGGCAGTGCTCTGACTGGATCACAGCTCCCTGTATCTGAACTGGCAGAAAAAGGCAGGATCGCCTTTTATGTAGAAGTCTGTACACTCCTCACTGCACTGAACAGCGTACACCACATTACTCTGTTTTTGCCTGGGTGTTTTGTCTTTAGGGTTGTTGGGACATGACCCTGGTGGAGAGCTATGGGAGCTCCCCAGGCATAACCAAGTTAACCACATGTTTTGTCTTTGTCTTGGAGACAAAGGGAATCACTGGAACTACAAGTCCCACAATCCTCCAGGTGTGAAAACTGACTCAGCAGTTCACTGGCTGACAGTGGCATGTGACCTCTGAGGTCATCAGGTCATATAAAATGCGCTGTCTTGGCCTTTGTCTTCCCTCTTACCCCTCTCCACTCCACACCTCCATGTGGAGACCCCCCAGCTGCCCAGCTGCAGCTGGGTCCCAGGTAGTCTGCTAACAAAGAGCAACTACTCCAGGCCTGTTCTCCCTACAGCAGCGAAGCGAAGTCCTGCTGAGGAATCGTCACCAGCTTTTAGCCAACAAACAAAGGGTTTGCAGGCTAAACCCCCAAACAACAGGAGCCACACGGCTAGTTAGCACAGAGCTGCTAACAAGCCACTTCAGGACTCAAGGAGCGGCCGGTTTCCCTCCAACGTCTGCCATCAGGACACACAGCAAGGACTATAACTTTTCCCAGTTTGGCCTTCCATCAGGAATTGCCAACTAAAGGAGCAACATACCAGAAATGGACTTTCCACCAACCAGTAGTATGACCTGGGCATAGTCTAAGCTAAGCTAAGCATAGTTAGAAATGTTGATTTGATGTGATATTTGTGTTTATTGAGTGTTTATAGTATAGTGGTTTGATGTTAGTTTAGATTATGCAACACATAGACTCAGGGTCTCTTGCATGCTAACTAACCACTCTTCCCCTAACCTGGTACCTCATTAAACCCTTATCACATTCCACACATCTACTGACCAGCACATGGTCTGAGCAGCCATTTTTCCTTTGTGTTCAAGACCTCAAGGCCCAGCGGCCATCTTGACACACCCACAAGTGGCAGCCATCTTCCCAGATAGCAAAATCATTATGGCCCAAATTTGGCCCAAAACTGGCTTGCCATTTTGGTAGAGTTTTGGATGGATGTACATGGCCCAAATTTGGCATGCCAGAATAAAACAAAAGTAGGCCTAAACTCACCCAAAACCAATTGTGGCATCCCAAAATATGTCCATAACTGCCCCAAAAAGAGCCCAAAATCCCCCAAATCCAGCCAAAAAGGTGCCAAAACAAGTGGCCCAAAGTGAGGCCATAAGTATGCCAAATGATTGCTGCTACATTAAAATTCCTCTTAAAAAATGTTTTTTTTTTTTTTTAAATGTTTTTTAAAATTTTAATCTGTCAGTGGGAGTTTATTGCTAATAATTATTAATTGCTATGTCCTAGTATCTAGGCTCATAAGGTTTATTTATATTGTGTATGTCTATAGTTTGTAAAAAAAAAAAAAAAGATTAAATGCATGTCATGGTAATTTGTATTTATTTATTCAATTGTTTTTGCAAAAGTGTTATACAAATACCAACAAAACCCCATAAACCCCACAAAACCCAACAATGTGTAACATACATACATGAGACAAACAGTATACAAGGATTATGTAACTTGGATTACATTTAAATTCATACATTGGCTGATTCCTGTTGGCTGGTGGCAACCTCCTTCCCTATCCACAGCCCAGTAGAACCATCGTTTGATGGGACTGTGCAATATCTGCGTCCGTGGCCGGTTGCAGGGTTTCTTCTGACAGCATCTAAGAAAGAAATACAGACAACACAAAGACAAAAGAAAAATAATTACTGTTTAGTGAAACCTGTTTAAGTCACTGAACAAGCTGTCATTTTTAGAGATAGGAATTCAGAGTACATTTATGATCTCACATAACAACGTAAAGCATACCTGCAGGGGCCTTTGGTGTGAGGTGACCAGGTTTCTGAAATGAAATCCAAAAATAAAAAAAAAGAATTATACGTTATCAGGATGAAATGTAGAAACTGGGACCAGTACCACTTAATTTATTATTTATTTACGTATTATTCATATTTAAACAATAATAATTGGCTCTTGTCTCTAATCGCAGTTTTCATTCCAAACATTACAGTACTTTTGTCAGTGCACGATTTCCTGGTACACCGATTATAGTGACGCACACATCAGAGCTCGGCTAACCATAGACATATATACATAGACGCCTCATTGAGGGCTGCGCCGTACGTCAACGTCACCGCCATATTGGGGATGGCAAACTGCAGCTATCGCCCATTGACTGTATATATCACCGGGCGAAAGATACCTCATTCGTGTGCTGTTTGGAAATGTTTCAGTCGGATAACTTTTCACGAGTAAGACAGAACAATTACTTTTGATTGTATTTGATCATTACAACATCATTTTGAGATCAGAATATGCATACTTTTGTTGATACTACAAGTCTCGCGCATAATACTATGAAGTCCCGCGTTAAAAACAGCCTTCAAACAACCAAGAATTCAATCGTATTTAACTAAATTGCCTCGAACTAACTACTCGCAGTGTTCAAAGTTGATTAGCTAACTTTTCTCATACTATGTAGGTTTCCCAAAGATGAAGGGCTGACAAAGCGGTGGGAAATTGCTCTGAGAAGGGAAGGGTTTTCTGCTAGCCCGTTCATCCAGGCTCTCTCCTAACTTACATTTGTACTGTTGTACTTTTTACTCTATTTATGTTGTGCGTAATACTCGGATGTTGTGCTAGAATTTTGATGTACACTTCTTCAGTGATAATAAAAGGACTCTGATGTATTTTGTATTACACTCTGAGATCATTACAATATTTTATCCTTTTATTTAGCATGTGGCTAACAGGAATAACCGGCTATAGAAAATAAATGAATAAAGCTGGATTATATGTGTTTTTTAATCTGTTTTCTTGCACTCTGGTGTATAAATATAAATATGTATATATGTTCTTTAATCTGTTTCCTTCTAAAAAAAATAAAATAAATCAGAGTATGGTTTAGACCAGGCAATCGCAGTATTTTATGCCATTATTATTTCATTTTATTTTATTATGATTTGCAGACTTTGTTCATTTTGTTAATTATTTGTCCCAATGATTGTCAATATTAGTCGTTATAATATAAAAACGATTAATCAAAATCAGTACCATGTAAATGCTGGTGCTGTTTATTAATACAGATGTCTCATTTCCATGTCCGGTGGTTATTGTTGACACAGATTCAGTATTTTGTATCATTACAGTAGCAGCTAAACACTCGTGAAAACATTATAAAATACATTGAGTGGTTTGATGCCGACCTGTACACTGAACATATCAAGAATAGTTCACATTTATAATCATCAGAGACCATTACAGATGTTGTTTTATGTTCCTAACAGTTTTCTGAATATATACGTCCGTATGTGAATGCGTAAATGAGAGGAATTAATTTATAGCACCTTGTAGCAGACACTTAATAAAGTTCTCTCCATTGACTCGTATTGGTTTGCGGGGCAGAGTTGCCATCCCCAAGATGGCGGCGACGTTGACGTATCGCAGCAGCGGGCCAACCCGCTCAATGAGGCGTCTATGTATATATGTCTATGCGGCTAACCATATACAATGTATATGTCTATGTAAATGCGGCTAACGGCTACCAAAATGGAGCAATCCGATAAAAACCACTGACTGTATATTGTAAAGCATGTTGCTAGAACTGATGGAAGCCTTGACAGACAACAAAAAACTCTAGCGCAACCTCTGAGTGATAGACTAATAAAACGGGCGGAACCATCTGAAACTGATCGCGACCGGCTACCGTAATAACCGTTGTTCTAGTCAAGGGAAACAAGGGACAGGTCCCCCAAAACGGAGACTGTTCCCGGAAATCGAGGACGTCTGGTCATCCTACTTTGGTGTTACAGTGGAAAAAAAATTACCCGTTACAACTGCTTTTAAGTGCAGCTTCACCGCGTTTTAACATAAGGCACCTCTCGGACACAAGAGGTCGTTAATAGTCATTTATCAATAGCTGAACTATGAATGAAATACGCATGCGAAAGCGAAGCACAGATAAATGTTAAGTCCTGAACGTGTCAGAAAGGATAATTACACCGGCAGCGGTAACTGAAGCTTATACAGGAGAAACACGCCAGTAACTGAAAGTCACATAAACTAATAGGTATGATACTCAAAATTTTTTATAATAGCGTGACTCACCGTCGGGTCCGTAATCCTAATTTATTAAATCACTTTGCTTCCATTTAGCTTGCTAACGTTACCAGGAGCCAACTCACTAGCAGCACACTCAAAACATCATTAATAACGGAATTGTTTGCATAGGGGATCGGTACAAAGCGATTTCTCAAAACGAAGCTATACACATACATTTTCTGTAATGTTTAATGCGTGAATAAAGGCTATGTTTGTATACAAGTCTAAAGAATATTTAGATAACGATGAAAAAATGTACTTACCTTCAGTGTTAACGCTGGAAGAGTGATGTAGGCGGGCTCTTCTGTGGGTAGTAATTCTGAAAATTCCCGGTCTTTGCTCCGTCTTTTGGCTAACCACAAAGATGCCAAAACGAGCCCATATACGTCAGTAGACGCTGTCCCGCTCTAGACTGTGTGGTCCCGCTCTTCACCCAGTGTTATGGCTACCCAGACATATACCATAACTCACCCGTATAGTTATCTATCCGCTGGGCGCCTTTTTCTCTTTTATGGCAAACCATAATAATGCCAAAGTTAATACAAAAGCTTTATCTTGCTTACTTTTGTGCCAAAACAAAGCCAAAAACACCACATATATGCCAAACTACAGCCAGAATGTTTGCTATCTGGGTTGGAACGCCAACAAGTGGAAGCCATCTTGGAACGCCCACAAGTGGCAGCCATCTTGGAATGCCCACAAGTGGCAGCCATCTTGGATCGCCCACAACATACACACACACACACACACACACACACACACACACATTCCTGTTTAGAGTATTCTGTTTAGATTGTATGTTACTTTTATCCTTTTATACTTAATAAATGTCTTTTAAACATACAGTTGTCTGTTTAATGTTGCACAAGAGTGATCTTGTAATTCAGATCCAATTATTTAATAATAAATAATTATTTTTAATAATTATTAATTATTCTTGATAGCCAAACCCAGATATTGAGTGCCTTAATATCCAGGCCCAACAGGGTGAACCAGTCTTTGCCTGTTTCTGAAAATTCTCCTGAGTTTTTCAGGTACTCCAGCCACCTAGGAATGTACAGACTTACACATTGAGGAAACCAAACAACCCTTCCATAAATTCATGTACCAACACAGGAGAGCCAGCTCATCAGGAAATGATTCAGCGGTCCACCTACACCAGAAGGACAAAGGGCACTCCTTTGAAGATAACAACGTCCAAATCTTTGCCAGAGAAGACCGATGGTTTGAGAGAGGAGTAAAGGAGGCCATCTACAGTTGAAACCAAATGTTTACATACACTGTGTTAAAAGACACAGAAAACATTTTTTCCCCTCACTGTCTGAAGTTAAATCAGACTAAACTTCGCCACAATAATGTATTTTCGTGCTGTCGCGTCATTTTTGTTACCAACCTCAGTCGGACTTTTACTCCTATGGATGTACATATGGCGAGGTTTGATATATGTGTATTTTTAATTCTTTGCCTGTTAAATACGGCATCCGGAGACCTGTTCAGCCAGGGCTCCATTGTTTACACACGGGATCAGCTGGTAGCACTGTGCAACACGAGGGTGCTCCCGGGACAACGACCGGAGATCCCCGTGGAACTACGGAGATGGAGACGGGGCTGCAGAGCTGGGGTGAAGCGTCGGGAGAAGAACAGACGGTATAAACCATGTGTACCGTCTGTTATTATGGGGAACGTGAGATCTCTCCCCAATAAGATGGAAGAGCTGACGGCGCTAACCAGGCTGCAAAGGGAGTACCGGCAGTGTAGCATCATGTGCCTCACGGAGACGTGGCTGAACGAACTGATGACGGATTCGCACGTCTCATTGGACGGATTTCACATCGTGAGAGCGGACAGGAAGGCAAAGGAGAGCGGTAAGAAGAAAGAAGGGGGTATTGCGATGGTTGTTAACAACAGATGGTGTAACCCAGGACACATCAGGGTAAAGGAGCCGCTCTGTAACAGGGACATTGAGCTGCTAGCTGTTGGCATGCGGCCGTACTACCTCCCGAGGGAGTTCTCGCAAGTTATCGCGATAACGACGTACATCCCTCCCTCTGCCGACGCTGCTGCAGCATGCGAGCTCCTACACACTGTTGTATCACAGCTCCAGACATCGCACCCCCAGGCCCTGCTATTGATTTCCGGACTTTCACCACTGTTTCACCCATTCACCATCACCGTGAATGGGCCAATGAACTGAACCTGTTCTTCAATAGGTTTGTGTGCTCCTGCCTCGTCCCCCACCCTCCACAGCCCAGACCAAACGACACCCATTAACCACCCCCTATCCCCAACCCCCCACAACATCTCCACCCCCGAGAACATTTCTGGCCTGTCACCAGCAACACACCTCCTCCCAATACACTCTGCTGGGGTGATCCATTCACCCCAACCCCCACCTAACACTGCAGGGGTTTCTTCACATCACCCCTCCAACTTCTCCATAACCACAGACCAGGTGAGGAGGGAGCTCAGGAGGATCAAACCAAGGAAGGCTACTGGCCCTGATGGCATCAGCTCCAGACTCCTCAAGGACTGTGCAGATCAACTCTGTGGGATTTTTCTGCACATCTTCAACATGAGCATCAGTCTGGAGAGAGTTCCACTCCTGTTGGAAAACATCCTGCGTGGTTCCAGTTCCCAAGACTGCACGTCCCAGTGAGCCGAACCACTTGAGGCCAGTAGTCTTGACTTCTCATCTGATGAAGACCATGGAGAGGATCATCCTGGGCCACCTCCGTCATCTGGTGAACGACAACATGGACCCGCTGCAGTTTGCCTATCGTCCAGGCATAGGAGTGGAAGACGCTGTCATCTACCTGCTGCACAGATGCTTTTCCCACCTAGACGACACCGGTAGCACTGTGAGAGTCATGTTCTTTGACTTCTCCAGTGCTTTCAACACCATCCAACCATCACTGCTCAGGGGGAAGCTGGTGTCTGACTGTGTGTCTGATGTGGTAGTCTGCAGCACGGGGGCGCCGCAGGGTACTGTGCTCTCTCCTTTCCTCTTCACCCTGTATACATCTGACTTCAGACACAACACGGACAGCTGCCACCTCCAGAAGTTTTCTGACGATACAGCCATTGTCGGGCGTGTATCTCAGGGAAATGATCTGGAGTACCTGGAGGTCGTCGCCGACTTTGTGGACTGGGGTGCTCTGAACCACCTGCACGTCAACGCCAGCAAGACAAAGGAGGTGGTGATCGACTTCAGTAGGAAACCACAGCGGGCTGCACAGGTGAGCATCCAGGGCTTGGACATCGAGGTCGTGGAGGATTACAAGTACCTGGGTGTTCACCTCAACAATAAACTGGACTGGACACACTACACGAACGCCCTGTACAAGAAAGGCCAAAGTCGTCTCCACCTGCTCAGACGACTGAGGTCCTTTGGAGTGTGCAGGGCACTGCTAAGGACGTTTTATGACTCTGGTGGCTTCTGCCATCCTGTATGCAGTGGTCTGCTGGAGCAGTGGGAGCTCAGAGAGGGACAGGAAGAGACTGAACAAGCTGGTCAGACGGGCCGGCTCTGTCCTGGACTGATCTGTGGACTCCATCGAGGAGGTGGGTGAGAGGAGGATGTTAGCCAAGCCGAGTAAATAGTGACTTTTCTCCATAAATCTGCTCTGTACACTGCTTTGTTTTGCACTAAACCACTACCTCAGCTTCTCATAGTCTTAAGCACTTATTTATTTGTAGTTTGTTTATACCACCACTGACTGTACCATAACTGTATATACAGAATCTCTATATTTCTGCACATTTTTTCTCTATATATTTTTCAGAACATTCTTATTTTGTATATATTTTCCCCCCAATTGTGTATTGTGTAACTCCTTTTTCTTTTAACCATGTCAAAGTCGTCATGCTGTCTGTATATATATTTGCCAAATTCCATGCTACTGCAACAAGGAAATTTCCCATGCGTGGGATGAATAAAACATATCTTATCTTAATAATGAGTGAGAGAATTTCTTAGAGAATTTTTTATTACTTAAGTTTACATACACAAGGATTACTATGTCTTTAAACAATGAAGGAAAGCCCTGATGATGATGCTGTGGCTTTGGAAGCTTCTCATACGTTAACAGACAATATTTGAGTTAATTGGACTCACACCTGTGGATGTATTTTAAAGCTACACCTCAAATATACTACTTCCTTGTTTGACATCATGGGAAAATCAAAAGAAATCAGCCAAGATATCAGGAAGAATTATAGAGCTCCCTGGATACAATTTCCAGATGCTTGAAGGTGCCACATTCATCTGGTCAAACAATTATATGCAAGTATAGATACCACACTGCCATCATGCCGCTCAGGAAGGCAACGGGTTCTGTGTCTGAAAAACATGCAAATCAACCCCAGAACAAAAGCTGAACACCTTGTGTAGATGTCATTCTCCACAGTGAAACGAGTCCTGTAGCGACATGGACTTAAAGGCCACTCAACGAGGAAGAAGCTCTTACTCCAAAGACAATATAAAAAAGACAGATTACAGTTTTTGGACATATGTCTCTAATCTGATGAAACTAAAGTGGAACTGTTTGGCCATAATGACAAATGCCAAAAAGAGACTAACAGTGCTGGCTAAAGAGATACACCAAGAAGGCAGAGGCAAGGAGAATAAACAAGCTGTTCTCCAATGAACCAGCCATGGTGTATTCTCAGTGGCAGGGAGGGGCAAGAGGAGGAAATAACAAACGGTCAGACCCACCAAGAGCTGAGGTGGAAAAATACTGGAAGGGTATATGGGAAAAAGAGGAATCACACAACCCAGATGCCCAGTGGCTAGTGGACCTAAGACCAAAGCAACCTCACAGAATTAGAACCAGTAACCATCTGAATGGCAGACATCCAGGAAATAGTGTCAAAGATGAAGAGTTGGACAGCACCAGGCCCCGATATGATCGCATGCCTACTGGCTCCATGAATGCTTAGCAGCACAGATGAACCAGCCGCTAAGGGATGGGTCCCACCCAGGGCAGGACAGTCCTCCTGAAGGAGATGCACTATCACCACTGCTGCTCTGCATAGGCCTGAACCCCCTCAGTCAGATCATCACAAAGAGTGGTTACGGGTACCAAATCCGAAGTGGAGCAACAATAACCACCTGCTCTACATGAATGATATCACGCTGCACGCCAGGAATGAGTGACAAATCTACTCACTGATCCACACCTCCAGGATCTACAGCAACGACGTAGGGATGTCATTCTGATTGGACAAGTTTGGCTGGATGGCCTCAAAGAGAGGCAAGATGATCAGAACTGAAGGGGTCGACCTATCAGAGGGCAGCATGGTATCCAAGCCGTCAACATGTACACAACACCGTGAGTGGGATCATAAGCTGGCCAAAGGACGAGATAGAAGCCACAGACATCAAGAAGCAAGAAAGGTCCTCACCGAATCCAGCATCCTGAGACTACACTAAGCGGAAAGAGAGGCCGAGGACTAGTGAGCATCAAGGCCACTATCCAGGATGAAACATCAAAAATCCAAGAGTACAACTGCTACAAACTGCTAAGTGAATGTCTCAGGCAACAGAAATCCAATAAGAGTGCAGAGAAAGAGGAGCAGATCACCTGGAGGGACAAGCCCCTACATGGCATGTACCACCGCCAAATTGAAGAAATGTCCTGGCCAACCAACCGCACATAGTGGTGGTAGACAAAGAGCAGAAGAAGGCAGTGGTGATAGACGTGGCAATACCAGCAGATGCCAACATCAGAAATAAGGAACACGAAAAGGTTGAAAAGTACCAAGGGTTGAAAGAACAGCTGGAGCAGATGTGAAACGTCAAGGCAAACGTGGTCCCTCCAGTAGTAAGGAGCACTCGGGGCAGTGACCCCCAAACTGGGGGAGTGGCTCCAACAGATCCCAGGAACAACATTAGAAGCCTCAGTCCAGAGGAGCACAGTCCGAGGAACAGCTAAGATACTGCGCAGAACCCTCAAACTCCCAGGCCTCTGGTAGAGGACCCGAGCTTGAGGATGACACAGATACCATCCCAAGAGGGTGAGATGGACTTTTTATATATATATATATATATAAACGAGAAACATGCAAAATGACCATGTCAGTTGTCGTGAAGTTCTGTCATCTTGATTTTTACTTAATCTTTATTTATACAAGTAAATCTTATAATATACTACAAGTATGACAGTATGTCAGCCACTATGTCACTTGACATAGAGTAAGATGTCAATTTGACATTGAAAGTGATATAATAACCATGACCTATGAGTGGACATTTAGGCCTATGTTTATGTCAGGTGTCACGTAGTGTGTATGTAGGTGTTATGAATGCTTATGTGTACCCTCTTCAAATTAAGTGTTACTGAAAGTTGGTTTGTGGTTGTTTTCATTAGGTAGTGATTTGTTGGAAATCTGTGAAGCGGTACATTTAGGGAAGAGTTACCTGGGGTCTCCAGCTGCATCTGAGCTGAAATTCTGGTCTTCTAAGGAGGTAAGTCCATCACCCTCTCAGTAAGACCAGGATGTAGTTGCATGTCCCTGCATATCTGCACATTTGCATATGACTGTATGCTACACTATGTTTCAAATCCGGTGTATGTGTAACATTCTTAGATTCTCAAAACACAAAATGTAGAACTCTGGACTGAAAATGAACATACATTACATTATCTGTCAAGTATTACATAATAAGTTTTGAAAAAAAAAATCCTGAAAATGTAATAAAATTCCCAATAATGTAATAAGGTATTACAATGTAATAAGGTATTACATTATCAGTAAAAATGTTATTACAATATCTGTCAGGATATTTTATTACATCATTGGTGAGTTTGGTGAAGTTATTACATTATTGGGTTATATTATATTTTTGATTGAGTTAAGTGCAAATTTTTAATTACATATTACATTTCTGCGTGGTGAAACATCTTCTCAAAAAGGCAAAAGTCCAGTTGCCTTCTTTGAACTTTTTTTGGATAAACCATGACCTGGATGACTGAGAACCTTCACAGACATATTCCACCTGTAAGGACACATTGCAACAGCAGTTCTTTCCACTGTTCAAATGTTTAAAAAGCAGAAGCACTTAACTGATGAGAACACCAGTCAAACTAACACCACATCATACAATTTAGCTTTTTACTCAAAAAGTAAAGATCCAAAATTATTTAGATGAACTAAAGCTCTCCAAATTAATAATGATCAAAATTTATTGATTAAACTTGTAGCCAAAATCTCAATACCTTGCAAAGTGTGAGAATAAGTCTGTATGTGCCCACAACAACCACAACACGGGATGGAGAGAGAGACAGGTGAGCATCACAGGTGTCAACAATTAGGGAAAACAAGCTCCTCGCCATATCCTAGTAGCCACCCTAAACCGGAAGTAGGCCTTGAGGGGGTGTCAAAAGATGCACACACAAAATCATCTTGTAGATCAGCAGTGGTTTCAACAGCCGTTTTTGATTTAGTCTCAGTCTCTGGATATTAGTCTGAATCACATTTTAGTGAGCAGTTTGATGTAACATTGATATACTATTAACTCCTAAAAGCAGATTTGCCTCATCAGTCTGCTTTGCACAGCCATTATATATTGACTCAATAACTCTTGTAGCAACAGGAGAAAAACTCAACAGCAATGCATCGAGAAACATCAGCTTAGTCACTGGTCAACTGTCTATTACTTGCACAACAGTTTTGGTGAAGTTTGTCACTAAACCTTTACAGAGTTTAACATATTTGGCTTTGTGGGTGGCACAGTGGTGTGGTGGCTAGCACTGATGCCTCACAGAAAAAAGGTTCTGGGTCGACTAGGTCCTTCCTATGTGGAGTTTGCATGTTCTCCCTGTGTTTGCGTGGTTCTCTCCAGGTACTCCAGCTTTTTCCCACCATCCTAAGACATGCTGGTTAGGTTCATTGGTGGCTGGTTGTCTGTCTCCGTGTTAGCCCTGGACTAAGGGGTATAAGTATAGAATAGGCTCCAGCCCCTTGTGAAATGAATGAATGAATATTTGACTTTGTAGAAGTTATTAATAACTATAGAAATATGTAAATATATTATATTGATCCAGACAGATTACTTATTAGTGTACCGATATTTGGAAATGATGACGTCATTCCGATAAGTCCGATATCGTAACGAATGGCCTCGATAATATATAATATAATTTTTTTGTCTGTACTGTGGTGTGAGTGTTTGTTTTAATCAATCGCGCCAACTCCCACATGAGACCTGAACGGCCTGAAGTGAATGCTGCATTCAAGTGGCATCGATAGAATCGTAAATACAACACACAGAGAAAAATCATTAAAATACTCTCTCATGACGGAAAACAACTCGTCAACTGATTTTAGTAGTAGCTGCCATTACCCAGGCTGTTACACATAAACCACAGAAACAGAAATAGTCGGAACAACAACTCTCAAACCGGGAATAGGGAACTTCCATCACCACTTGAATTCAGCACAACGTGCATACGTGGTGTGGTACTTTGTCAGTTTCTGTGGATGATTTTTCAGTTTGATGTGGATTTTTCTGGCTGTTGTGGGGGTGCCTGGTCTGGTCTAGGTGGGTGCTACATGTATAAGTAACATCCACACCAGTGAATGCCAGGTCTAAAAGTTTCCCAGCATAACACTGAACTGTCACAAGATGGTTTAAGTGTCATTCACTTCTTCTGTCAGTGGTTTTAATGTTGCAGCTGATCGATGTACATCAGGATTAAAATGATTTGGATCAGTAAAAATACAGGTGCTAACATCTCAGTTATAGTTTTACTGAGAAAGAAACCATCAAAAATCACAAATAGTTCAAAGTCAAAGTTTATTTCAAAACATAGCCTCAGACGTAACATGAGCAACATTTAATTTCATTCAAGTTAAAATGAATGAAAAACTATTATGATAGAAAACTAACACAATACAAAATGTTATATGAAAAAACAACAAATCAAACATTTCACTGTACTAAACATTTAACGGGAATAGAAGAACCTTGTCTCATTTACAAGGCCTGCATTAAATATGTGAAATATCATGAACCAGAACATTTTACAAGCAACAAAACGATTGACAGAACTTGTCATTCATAGACAAGAAAATAACAGTAAATGACATTAAACAACTCATCCTTTCTGAGTTTCTGTTTCCCTGTGAATAAACGACTTAAATAAGTAATATACTGATTTACTAACGGCGAGACAAAATCTGAAAAACACATCCCAAACTTTATTTCATGTAGCCAGTGACAGCCAGGATGGATTCATGACAGCTTATAATGGATCAGAATAAAGCTACTGCACCATACTGTGCAGGTCAGAGTGGTGAAAGGCCAGTTAGCACATATACACAACTACTGTAGTTATATTTATATCTCTTTTACTATATAAGGATGGTATTTGTGAAGTAAATCTGTAGAGACAAAAACAATCACAACAACAACATTCAGTTGGTATTGGGTCATGGTCAATATCAGCCTGATTCTGCATCAACTAATGTGTCTCCCATAATCTTAGCTGTAGTAAGGGTTGGTGTGGCCTTGGCTCAGAGCAAATGGGTTATTCTGGCCTTAACTCTGGTCATATGGGTTAATGGCATATTGGTTGTCATGTAACTCCTGAAATGGAAAATAAAATAAAAATGTCAGGCAAACTAAGACAACACACAACAAGGGTTGGAGTTAGGGTTAGACTCATACTCACTGAGTTCCTGTCTGTAGGTATCAGGTTTTCCCTGCTGTTGCCATGTATCATCTCCAGGTTGCCCCTGTTATCATAGCTGTTGTTGGCCGTTGCCCGTGGTAACCTGGGCAATCCGGCGTTAGCAAAAGCTGCCAAACTGGTGGCCGACCCATTAACTGAAGCTGCCTGGCCATGGACTGAGCTGCCGTTGCCTAATGGTCCCTTAGCAGGAGAGTGGCTCATGTAAGGTGAACCGATGTCAGGCATTTGTCTCTTAGAACTTTTCTTTGACGACCTGACAAGATAAAAGGAAGGTTTTATATAGCGTTCTACTGTTAATTGTGTCTGTACTGGTTGCACAACTTAAGATTTTTTTTTTTTTTTAAGTTGATAGTTATGTCATGAAAGTCCAGTTGACACTGATTATTCTCTGATAAAAATGCAGGAGAAAGAAATACTGAATACTTATGCTGAGAACAGACAGCTCATGTGCTACATACTGTGAGCTGCAGCTATGTATAGCCTGTATAAAAACAGACAGCACCTCAGTAGCATTTAATAGTACTCCACAGTGTGTTGTTAGATGGGATAGTGTAGCAGCTAAAGATCTAATAACTTTATGAAATAGTTGATCTCTGTTACCTCAGGACGTTTGGTGAAGTTGTCAAATAGTTGATGTGAACTGACTGCTATCCAGAGGATTTGGACAGTTCCTCTGCTAGCATTAGTGTTAGCCTTTTCAGATGCATTGCAGTAGTATTTTAGTTGTATTTCAGGACTGATATGTCACGGTAGTATGGGCTTCATCTTTAGTGAAGTATTTCCAAGACACTTGATGAACCAATGACCCACTGGGGTCCTCACCTGTCTTCTAGGAGTTCTATGTTGTTATTATCACGTGATGAAAGACTAGTCTGAACAACCCTTAGCCTGTAAGACTGTTGTACAGTTGAAGGTCAAGTATAATGGATAACTGAATGTCTGAGTGTGGATGAATGAATGAGTGAGAAACTTACCTGACAGACACTATTATCAGGAGGATGAGGGCTATGAGCAGCAGTCCACCGAGCACAGAACTGACAATCATCAGAATGAGCAGCCAATCTAACAGAACACAACAGAGACAACATCAGTGACAAAGCTCATATTGAGTCCTCGAGCATCTTTAAAGCAAAGTTACACTGATTTTTTTTAGACAGATCCTCTGAAGAAGTCCTCATGCGGATCTAAATGTTGATGACAGATTGTCGTTATGTAATTATGCAGTTTCTTTTATTCATTGTTAATCTCGTGCTGTATACTCACTTTCATTGCAGTTAAAACCAGAATGACCGAATGGACAACTGAAAGACAAAGAAAATGCCTTTATCATCATCATAGATAGATAGATAGATAGATAGATAGATAGATAGATAGATAGATAGATAGATAGATAGATAGATAGATAGATAGATAGATAGAAGCACTTACCCGACACACACAGAATTCTCTGCTTTTGTTCCACTGGGACAAGCTGCAAAAATATAAAACATTTAAAAGCCAGGTTATTGTTTGGTCAAAGAAATATTAACACACTCTTCAGACATTTAAAAATCTAAAACTAAATCCTCTCACCAACACATGTTCTGGTACTGAGATCAGACGGAACATAGTCTGCCTGACAGGTGCACCTGAAAATTCCATCTTTTGAAGAACAACTTGCCGTGACTTCATCACATGCCTTCCTCTCACACAGGTCTTCCTCTTTAATTCAAGGGAGGGAAAGGAAGATAATTTTAGTGAAACTCACTCAAACATCTACAACAAAACATACACAAAACTCTCCAAACAACTAATCAAGACAAATGACAGATGAAATTGGGCTTAAAGACCACATGCTTAGCGATAACCTACACCTTGTCAGAGTTGTAGATTAAAGAACATCTCTGCCTAAAAACAAATCACTCTTAAGTATTTGAGTTTTGTTCTGATGGTTGGACTAGATCCAGGTAATTAACTCACCTCTAAAAGTTGCCCCCTTCAGTGCACAGTCGGTGCATTCAGTGGCAGTCTTCACCATCTCTTGAACTTGTGATGTTGTGACTGTGGACTCTGCTAAGTAGTTGAGCTCTACATATGCACTGACATGTTGAGTCACCCTTAATCCAGGGTTGTTGATTGGCCTATAGGGACAGAAATCACTCTCAATGATGGCAATTATTAAGTGCAGTAGGATCCGACTGAACTGCTTCAAGATAGATGGATGGTTAATTTTATACTCAAAACTTACTTGAGTTTCAGCACTATAGATCCAACGTAATTAGAATCAAGAGGTTTCAAACGGTTGAGCAGCTGTGTTTTGGAAGAAAGAAAATGTCATTTTGTTTAGGTCATCATCTGACAACACAGGTATATGGTTTGATACCTAAGTGTTGTACATTTATTAGAATGAATCAAGATGTCAGTATAACTGAAAATGTATTTCTCACCTCTTCTGTAATATTGTCTGCAGCCCTTTTGAACGCTGGTGATGCCTTGTCTGACATACTGTTCTCATAAACTATCTCAGGCAGTTGTAGTTGTCCAGGGAAAACTTTGGCTAAAACAAGAAAACACCACAGTAAGACAGATGTACACTTAAAAGCTTTTTTAGAAGAGAGTTGTTTCATGTCTAGTGTTTAATTCGGTGACTCCATCATGTACCTTTACACACATTTACTAATTAGAAACTCTGAAACTCTTTTATATGAAAAATGGTATTACATCGTATTAGTTGTCATTTCTCCATTCAGCACTGACCTCATAGTGGTAGTACCAAACAAATGCTTACCGGTCTCACAACGATTAGTAACGTTGCAGTAGTAATCTCCAGACAGACACAAGCATATAAAGGTCTGATTGGCACGAGTCTCACATGTGCTTCCTATGCCACAAGGGTTATTATCACAGGGACCTTGAAATGAAAAGAAGCATCATGTGAGTACTGGTATTGTTGCTGAAGAAGCTGTGACCTGTGGCTGATGTTGTTGGGGTAGTACCTGGAGCTGCTGTCGGAGCCGCCATAGTACCAGGAGTTGTTGTTGGAGCCGATGTAGTACCAGTAACTGTTGAATTACCTGTAGCCGTTGTATTATCTGTAGCCGTTGTAGTAGCTGTTGCTGTTGTATTACTTGGAGCCGCTGTAGTACCTGTTGCTGGAAAAACAGGAAAAACAGCTGCGTCTATGAACACAAATTATTTAAATATTTCTGTGGATTTACCAGGTGATCCAGTAAAGACAAACAGATCCATATTAGCCTTATTTCTATCAAAATTGTTTAACAGAATGACACTTATTTACGTTCAGTTTTGTGATAAAGTAGAATGATTCTAAGGGTTTTTAGGCTGTGCCCAGCCCCTACCTAAAGATAAAAAAGGAAGAAAGGCAGCAAGTCCATCTGTTCAGGCTGGTTTCAATACGTTAATTATTGTAGGAGCTTGAAATTTAAAGATTGACCAATAGTTCTTTTTATGTTTTATGTTTATTCATGATACTCAATGATATTTAAATAAAGAAAAGGTGAAGGTAATTAAGTGTAGTTTCATGTTGCTTTCCTTTTTATATGAACAAATATGATGAAGAAACAAAGTAAGGTCTTCCACATCAATAAGTTCCACTAATGAACTCCCAAAACTAAAACCAGTTCCTCCATCTGTCTAATAAAGGTCGTATAAATCTCATGCTGAGTTTTAAAGCATGTAAAGCATTAACCAGACCAGAGACCAAACCTTCCTTGAGTGAAATGTGACTTCCCAAAGAAAGGTAGGATATCAACGGGGTCAGAGGTAAGGTCAGACTTTCAACATCAAACTCACACGGTCAGACACTTTTCTGTGTTTGCACTAAAACTATCCAGACATGAAGAATAAGCAGATGAAAGGCAAACCTTGTGTCTTTGTTGTTGAGTCAAGTTTTAAATAATGCACATAATTGTGAGTCTAAACTTTGTTTAGAATCAAAACTAGGAATTATCACTGGATTAGAAGTGTACAATAATCTGTTATCTAAAACCCTTTTAAACGTCAGCTGTGCGCTCATTTAGTGATGTTAAAACCCAATACAAAATGGAATAATCTGAAATTTGATAAAATTTCCTGAAATCAAAAGACGAGGATATGTCTCTCAGTTGTAAAGTTTACGTGATGAGTGAGTTTTTGATCGTCTGCTCCTCTTATCATCAACATTAAAGACTTTGAATGTGTTGGATTTATAAAACCAGGATACTTACCAATAATTGCAACAGCTATCCAAAGGACAGAACAGAATATGAAGTTTTGAGCCATTTTCAGTAAATGGAAGCACAAAACTTCAGCAAAAGAAAGATAGATGCTGAGAGCTATGAGTGGATGAGGCTTCAGCACTGAACAACCTTGGAGGATGAGAGTTCAGGTGTCTTTAACTGATGGTTTTAATGGTCAGCCACTCCTAGGGTGGTACAGAGCACTAAAATGTGTTTCCCACCCAGAAAAGTGCCACTTATCTGTTCAGCCTTCCACTATCAGTTTTCCATAGACTGTTTTACTGACCAGTCATCAGATGACATAACACTAAACGTTAACTGTCCTTGCCCATAAACCATTTGGATGTGTGTCACCAACAACATTACTCAAGTTATAATAAGTTTCCTATAACTAAGCTTACTGTAAGCGGAGTTATATTTCACATAGCTTTCAGTACTTCAGAGTTGTGACTTGAGTCATTTTCTAACTATGTTTGGACAGAACTGTTTCAATGTTTTATAGATGGAGATCATACCCGATCACACACCATGTGTTTTACTCATAAGTTATACACAAATTATATATTCAAGATAAGACAAGCAATGACACTCCTTGATGGCAGCAAACATGCAACAAACACACAAAAACACTTTAGGAACAACTAAAAAAAGGGAGACCTACACAATATTAGGCTATGCCTGACACAATGTTATGCCTGATTGGTGTATGTTAATACTGGTAACCCGTGTTGTACATAGGAAGTGTGTCAATAGGTCAGACCATATAAAAAAAAAAAAAAAAAAACGTAAAAACTTCCTTGATTAAATATCAATATTCATTTAAAGCATTTGGTTCTCCTTTTTTCACGCACACCTCACAATTTTAAAGTTACAGGTGAGGTCAGTATGAATAGGTGTACCAGAGATTACATGACTTGCCAGTGGTTTTATGGATTTATGACATTTCCACCCAGAGGTTGTGCTAGACTTTTTCGTTGTCGGTCATTTTGACTGTCATAATCTATTCTTACCCGTCACTTTAATTTTTAATTTTTTTAAATGATAATAAAGACATATTCAATTGCATTTCCCTGTCAGATCTGTAAATATTGTCCATATGCCGTAAAAAACATCCTGTACCATAATACTGTGTAACATAATATTTATGCCATGTGCACTTACTGCCTATCACACTTCTGGTTAGATGCTGAACTCCATTTTGTTGCTCAGTGCCTGTACATCTGTAATGACAACAATGTTGAATCTCATCTAATCTGTCTAATCAGTCAGAGCAGCTGTCAGACTGAAGAGAAACCATTCTCTCTGGTTCAGCAACCTCTGGTGGTTTTGGAGCACAGACCCCTGAACCAGCCTGTTCAGGTTTAGTGACCTCTAGTGGTCCTGGCAGTGCTCTGACTGTCAAAAGACGAGGATATGTCTCTCAGTTGTAAAGTTTACGTGATGAGTGAGTTTTTGATCGTCTGCTCCTCTTATCATCAACATTAAAGACTTTGAATGTGTTGGATTTATAAAACCAGGATACTTACCAATAATTGCAACAGCTATCCAAAGGACAGAACAGAATATGAAGTTTTGAGCCATTTTCAGTAAATGGAAGCACACAACATCAGCAAAAGAAAGATAGATGCTGAGAGCTATGAGTGGATGAGGCTTCAGCACTGAACAACCTTGGAGGATGAGAGTTCAGGTGTCTTTAACTGATGGTTTTAATGGTCAGCCACTCCTAGGGTGGTACAGAGCACTAAAATGTGTTTCCCACCCAGAAAAGTGCCACTTATCTATTCAGCCTTCCACTATCAGTTTTCCATAGACTGTTTTACTGACCAGTCATCAGATGACATAACACTAAACGTTAACTGTCCTTGCCCATAAACCATTTGGATGTGTGTCACCAACAACATTACTCAAGTTATAATAAGTTTCCTATAACTAAGCTTACTGTAAGCGGAGTTATATTTCACATAGCTTTCAGTACTTAACATTGTTTTTTAACTAATTATATTCAGAGTTGTGACTTGAGTCATTTTCTAACTATGTTTGGACAGAACTGTTTCAATGTTTTATAGATGGAGATCATACCCGATCACACACCATGTGTTTTACACAATATTAGGCTATGCCTGACACAATGTTATGCCTGATAGGTGTATGTTAATACTGGTAACCCGTGTTGTACATAGGAAGTGTGTCAATAGGTCAGAACATATAAAAAAAACAAAAAAAAAACGTAAAAACTTCCTTGATTAAATATAAATATTCATTTAAAGCATTTGGTTCTCCTTTTTTCACGCACACCTCACAATTTTAAAGTTACAGGTGAGGTCAGTATGAATAGGTGTACCAGAGATTACATGACTTGCCAGTGGTTTTATGGATTTATGACATTTCCACCCAGAGGTTGTGCTAGACTTTTTCGTTGTCGGTCATTTTGACTGTCATAATCTATTCTTACCCGTCACTTTAATTTTTAATTTTTTTAAATGATAATAAAGACATATTCAATTGCATTTCCCTTTCAGATCTGTAAATATTGTCCATATGCCGTTAAAAACATCCTGTACCATAATACTGTGTAACATAATATTTATGCCATGTGCACTTACTGCCTATCACACTTCTGGTTAGATGCTGAACTCCATTTTGTTGCTCTGTGCCTGTACATGTGTAATGACAACAATGTTGAATCTCATCTAATCTGTCTAATCAGTCAGAGCAGCTGTCAGACTGAAGAGAAATCATTCTCTCTGGTTCAGCAACCTCTGGTGTAGTGATGGGTCCGGCAACACCGATGCGTCGGCGCATGAGTCGAGCTCATAGAGCGAAACCCCGTGTCGGTGCGCGTATCGTGTTAAGAAGTCACGTGACCGATACAGACGCTGTTTCGTTCGTCACCGACGCGCCAAACTGTATGGCGCGTCGCCATACAGTTTGTACTTTATAAGGAAGCGCAACTGTCAACGGGATGGTGTTGCCAAAAAATAAATAAAAAAATCCTGGAACTGTGGAATCAAGTTGGAATATGGAACCCCAAAGAAAGAGGAAGGTCTCCGCCGTGTGGGACCATTTTGATCTTATATCGGCAAATAAGGTTTTTATTTTGTTTTGTTTGTTTTTATTTCATCCAGTTGCTCTGTTTCCACTTGATCTGTCAGAATTCAAATCAATTTCAAAGGGACTCTTAGTTTAAATTACTCATTTTATTTTCTGCAGGTTAAATGCCGCATTTGTTTGACTGAACTATCTAACATAAATAAAAGCACCTCCTCAATGCTGGGACACTAGAGCTAAGCACGAAAATGGTACCTTGCGGAGGCAACCTCCCCTGCTCCCAAGGTCCTTTAAGATACTGGGCCAGCCAGAAGTATAACTATCCACACCTCTTCTGGCTGTCACTAAAGTTTTCATGGACGCCAGCATCGTCAGTCCCATGCCAGCGGGTGTTCTCTAAAACTGGAGAACTAGCATCCAAAAAAAAGAAATCGACTAAATGCAAAAACCCTGGAAAAGCTTTTTTTTTTTTTTTTTAATAAAAACGTTGTTAAAAAATAAAAAAACCTCTCTGCCTCAAAGACAAGTACATAAGCACATTCACATTTTCACATGTCCACATTATTTATTGACTGTACATTTTAAAGATAAAATATTTTTTACATTTAGATTAAGATATAAAATAACACAATATAAACAACAATAACAAATGATATTGTGCATACTAGGTCGGTCGTAAAAACCGGTCCATTTTTGTGTTTTACGCTAGCTAGCGGAGCTTATGTCATCTGCCTGCAAACGTGCGTTGTGGTCAAGTTTTGTAAACAATGCCACATGGCCACTTTCATTCGCGCTTTCCGATCAGCTGCGTGAAATGTATTACAACTTATCGCCACAAGATGGCAGTTTAAGCGGCATTGCCGGTAAATAGTGGGTTGCAATTTGCAATTAAAGGCAAGTGGCAGTGTGATACTGTAAGCTACCATGCGAGCCGCCAGTTATAGCTTGACGAGCCGCATGTGGCTCGCGAGCCGCGCAATGAGTAACTGTGTACTAGGTAATTCAATCAGTATGTCAGTGGCGTCTGAACCAGGTGGCCTGCAATAATGTTTATGGCCCAACAGGTGTCCCTATTGAGTGACACAGTATCGACACAGTATCGATACTATTTGGTAATGTGCCGCAACGCTTCACGAGGCCTCATCTACCCATCACTTCTCTGGTGGTTTTGGAGCACAGACCCCTGAACCAGCCTGTTCAGGTTTAGTGACCTCTAGTGGTCCTGGCAGTGCTCTGACTGGATCACAGCTCCCTGTATCTGAACCGGCAGAAAAAGGCAGGATCGCCTATTATGTAGAAGTCTGTACACTCCTCACTGCACTGAACAGCGTACACCACATTACTCTGTTTTTGCCTGGGTGTTTTGTCTTTAGGGTGAACCGGTCTTTGCCTATTTCTGAAAATTCTCCTGAGTTTTTCAGGTACTCCAGCCACGTAGGAATGTACAGACTTACACATTGAGGAAACCAAACAACCCTTCCATAAATTCATGTACCAACACAGGAGAGCCAGCTCATCAGGAAATGATTCAGCGGTCCACCTACACCAGAAGAACAAAGGGCACTCTTTTGAAGATAACAACGTCCAAATCTTTGCCAGAGAAGACCGATGGTTTGAGAGAGGAGTAAAGGAGGCCATCTACAGTTGAAACCAGATGTTTACATACACTGTGAAAACATTTTTTCCCCTCACTGTCTGAAGTTAAATCAGACTAAACTTCTTCTGTTTTAGGTCATTTCGGTGCATTTCTCCCACAGATTGTTGACTTCGGTCTCGAGTTTTCCCACCTTCATCAGCAGTGCAGTCACTTCACAGCCCCAGGTCCATCTGTGACACTGTGGTCTTCATCGCCTTCATGTCGGAGCAGATTGCCGAGGTGTGGTTTTCTAGCTCCGTTCTTACCACCAGAAGCTCGGATTTAATGGCGTCAAAATCTTCAGTCAGAGCGGTCTTTAGTTCCGACTTGATCAGCATGGCTATGTCAGTCTTCAAGAATGTTAGGATTTTTGCCTTCATGTTTGCGATATCCATCTGGTCATCGAGATGTGGAGTGTCGGACGTGGGTAGCGTCGCAGTTGAGCTTGAGGCTTTAAGCCCAGTCATGGTGGCTCCGGTGAACTTGTATTTCCTCAAATTACTGGCCATTGCCTCAACGATGTCCCCAATAAACTCGTATAATGGAAAGAGGTTGGTCAAAAAGTGTGTTTAGTCGGTTTTCTGCTGGGATATGGTGCCAAAAACAACTTTTAAGTCAAATTTAAGTAGAGCAGGTCTCTCTTGCTGCCTACTCCATCGCCTGCTAACTAGCGCCCCCGGGGGACGTGTTTCTTTAAAGTCAAAATCAAAATTTATTGATTAAACTTGTAGCCAAAATCTCAATACTGTGCAAAGTGTCCTAATCCATGGGTCGACTGGGTCCTTCCTGTGTGGAGTTTCCATGTTCTCTCTGTGTCTGTGTGAGTTCTCTCCAGGTTCTCCAGCTTCCTCTCACCATCCAAAGACATGCTGGTTAGGTTCATTGGTGGCTAGTTGTCTGTCTCTATGTGTTAGCCCTGGACTAATTGGAGACTGGAGACCTCTAACCGCCTCTAACCCAGTGACAGTTGGGTTAGAGGTGGGTATACCCCAGTGATAGCTGGGATAGGCTTCAGCCCCCTGCAAAATGAATGACTGAATATTTTACTCTGTAGAAGTTATTAATAACTATAGAAATGTGTAAATATCATATTATACTGATCCAGACATCACTTATTAGTAAAGATAGCTAAGTATTTAGAAGACTCATTCATTTGCCTTCATGGATCCCAAGTGTGTAAGTCAAGTGCACTGTTCAGGCATAAGATTATGACCACCATCCTAATATTAGGCAGGTCTCCCCTGTGGGGACTCATGGACATGGAGCAAAACTCCTAATGATATAATCTGTTCTTTGAAAAAACACCAAACATTTTGGTGTAATATACTTTTAAGAGGAATAGTTAATTTTCAATTGCATCTGAAAAACCTCGTCTCATTTACAAGGCTAGCATTAAATATGTGAATTATCATGAACAGGCAACAAATCAAGTGATTACTTCACAGTCAACAATCAACAACTTTAATAAGTAATATAGTGATTTACAATATCTGCAAAACACATCCCAAACTGTATTTCATGTAGCCAGTGACAGTCAGGATTGATATATGATGGCTTATAATGGATCAGAATAAAGCTACTGTGCAGGTCAGAGTGGTGAAAGGTCAGTTAGCACATATACACAACTACTGTAGTTATATTTAGCCATTGTGCTACCTTTGGGGTCTCTGGGACCCCAAGTGAATGGACAGACAGATAGAGATGCAAGGTGAGGGTTATACAGCTTTTACTATAAAAGGATGGTATTTGTGAAGTAAATTTGTAGAGACAAAAACAATCACAACAACAACATTCAGTAGGTATTGGGTCATGGTCAATATCAGCCTCTATGATCCTGCATTAACTAATGTGTCTCCCTTCATCTTAGCTGTAGTAATGGTTGGTTTGGCCTTGGCTCCGAGCATACGGGTTATTCTGGCCTTGACCCTGGGCATATGGGTTAGTGTCATATTGATTGTCGTCTAGCTGCTGAAATGGAAAAAAAAAAAATGTCAGGAAAACTCTTAAGAAAACACACAACCAGGTTTGGAGTTGGGGTTAGACTCATACTCACTGAGTTCCTGTCTGTAGGTATCAGGTTTTCCCAGCTGTTGCCATGTATCATCTCCAGGTTGTTCCTGTTATCATAGCTGTTGTTGGCTGTTGCCCGTGGGAACTTGGGCAATCCGGCGTTAGTAAAAGCTGCCAAACTGGTGGCCAACCTGTCAACTGAAGCTGCCTGGCCATGGACTGAGCTGCTGTTGCCTAATGGTCCCTTAGCAGGAGAGTGGCTCATGTTCTTCTTAGAACTTTTCTTTGGCGACCTGACAAGATAAAAGGAAGGCTTTATATAGTGTTCTACTTTTATTGTGTCTGTACCAGTGGTTGCACGACATCAGATTTTTTTTTAAAGTTGATAGTTATGTGATGAAAGTCTCGATTGTTGCTATAATCTGGTATATTTGGGTCTATTGCTGTCTGAATAGATGTTTATTAATGAACAGTCCCTGTCAAATAAATAAACTGATACATACATATGCTGAGAACAGACAGCTCATGTGCTACATACTGTGAGCTGCAGATATGTATAGCCTGTGAAAAAAAACAGGCAGCACCTCAGCACCATCAGTAGCATTTAATAGTACTCCACAGCATATTGTTATATGGGATAGTGTAGCAGCTAAAGGTCTAATAACTTTATCAAATAGTTGATGTGAACTGACTGCTATCCAGAGGATTTGGACCGTTCCTCTCCTAGCATTAGCCTTTTCAGATGCATTGCAGTAGTGTCAGGACCCTTTAGGTTTGTTTAGTGTTACAGTAGGTTCTGTCCTGTCTTGTTTCTTGTTTCTTGTTTATTTCCTGTTGTATTTTGGTGAGCTGTCTGTCATCCCCCTCTCCCTGTTGAGTTTCCTGTCTGTGATTACCCTGATGCCTCTCACCTGTGTGTCATTGTCTCCCCAGCCCTTGTGTTCTTAAGCTGTGCTCTCCCACCCCTCTGTGCCAGATCGTTTCGTCTGTTTCAGTGAGCGGTTCCAACCTTTACTCCTCGTGATTCCTCGACTTGAGTAGCTTTCGGCCCAGTATTGTTTGACTACGAGTTTAGCCTAGCGATTTCGAGACCTCTGCCTGTGAATTGACTGTTTTACTGGTTTTGACCCTGGAATAAACTGACCTCCCTTTTTGCCACTCGTTCGTCTGTGCCTCTGCTTTGTGGGTCCTCCTGCTCTGTTCCTCACAAGTAGTACCTTAGTTGCATTTCAGGACTGACATGTCATGGTAGTATGGGCTTCATCTTTAGTGAAGCATTTCTACACACTTGATGAACCGCTGCTACTTTGCTGCAATGACCCACTGGGCTCCTCACCTGTCTTCTAGGAGGCGTCTATGTTGTTATTGTCACATGATCAGTGAATAGTCGACATGACGCTTAATGAATAACTGAATGTTTGAGTGTGAATGAATGAATAATTCAGAAACTCACCTGACAGACACTATTATCAGGAGGATGAGGGCTATGAGCAGCAGTCCACCGAGCACAGAGCCGACAATAACCAGAATGAGCAGCCAATCTAACAGAACACAATGACGACGACATCAGTGACAAAGCTTGCTGTCGTTACGTAATTGTACAGTTTCTTTTATTCATTGTTAATCATGTGCTGTATACTCACTTTCTTTGCAGTTAAAACCAGAATAACCAAATGAACACCTGAAACACAAAGAAAACAACTTTATCATTCAGATAGATAGACAGATAGATAGATAGATAGATAGATAGATAGATAGATAGATAGATAGATAGATAGATAGATAGAAGCACTTACTCCTCACACACAGAACCCAATGGTCTTGTTCCACTGGGACAAGCTGCAAAAATATAAAACATTTAAAAGTCAGTTTGTTGTTTGGTCTAAGAAATATTGACACACTCTTCAGACATTTAAAAATCTAAAACTAAATCCTCTCACCAAGACACATTCTGGTACTGTGGTCAGATGGAACATAGTCGGGCTCACAGGTGCAGTTGAGAATTCCATTTGTTAAAGAGCATCTTGTGGTGGCTTCATCACATGGGTTCCTCTGACACAGGTCTACATCTTTAATTCAAGGGAGGGCAAGGAAAATCGTTTTAGTGAAACTCACTCAAACATCTTGCACAAAACAACTAATCAAGAGAAATGACAGATCAAATTGGGCTTAGGGGTAATCTTCACCAGTGATTCTTAAACATAGGGCCGCGGCCCATTGCGGGACCGCAATGCAGCTTCCCAATTCTTGGTGACAATGAGACATCAGTCTGTTGTTTAGAACGCTAAAAATGGCAGCAGCAGAAGAAGCCAGCTGCGATCTTTTCCCTGAAGTGATGGGAGTTTTTAAACCAAAAAATGAAGATGAAAGTGATTCCAACCCCTCCTCAAAAGCTAAATTTGTGCGCAGCCCTGACTTTATTGAGTTCAGCTTTGTGAATGGATATAGCGAGGCTGAGCTGAGAATCTATTGTGTCACTGACTGGCAACACTAAATGTGCTTTGAAACCCAGATATCTCGTAGCCAGACTTATGACGAAGGGTAAGAGCACCGCAAACCACACCCGTCCCCCTGCCTGCGCTGTGCGTCAGCTCTTTCAGAGACAGAGGATTAGGAAGGCCCTGGACCCAATGGAGTGTCTCCGTCCTGCCTGAAAGTCAGGTGAAAGTCCCATCTTCACTCAGATCTTCAACAACTCCCTGGAGCTATGCGAGGTCCCCTCCTGCTTCAAACGCTCCACCATCATCCCGGTTGCCAAGAACCTGTCACAGGATTAAACGACTACAGACCAGTCGCCCTGACATCTGTAGTCATGAAATCCTTTGAACGACTGGTGCTGGCCCATCTGAAGGACATCACGGATCCCCTGCTAGACCCCCTGCAGTTTGCCTACAGAGCAAACCGGTCAGTGGATGATGCAATCAACATGGTTCTCCACTACATCCTGCACCATCTAGACTCTGCAGGGACCTACACACGGGTCCTATTTGTGGATTTCAGCTCTGCGTTCAACACCATTGTCCCGGAGCTCCTCCACCAAAAACTGTCCCAGCTCACCGTGCCCCCCTCCATCTGTCAGTGGATTACCAGTTTCCTGACTGACAGGAGGCAGCAGGTGAAACTGGGTAACTTCACGTCCAGCACCCGGTCCCTCAGCACTGGCGCCCACCAAGGATGTGTTCTCTCCCCACTGCTCTTCTCCCTTTACACCACTGACTTCACCTCAAGGGACCCTTCTGTGAAACTCCTTTCACAGAAGGGTTTGCAGACGACACCACCGTCATTGGACTCATCTGGGACGGCAACGAGTCTGCATACAGAAGGGAAGTGGAACAGCTGGTCCTCTGGTGCAGTCAGAACCACCTGGAGCTAAACCCGCTGTGGAGATGACAGTGGACTTCAGGAAGAGACCCCCATCACCCCCTCCTCTCACAATCCTCAACAGGCCAGTCTCAACAGTCGACTCATTCCGGTTCCTAGGGTCCACAATTTCACGGGACCTGAAGTGGTCTGCCCACATAGACTCTGTGAGGAAGAAGGCCCAGCAGAGGCTGTACTTTCTGCGCCAGCTCAGAAAGTTGAACCTGCCTCAGGAGCTGCTGACCATCTTCTGCACAGCAATAATCCAGTCTGTCCTGACCACGTCCATCACTGTCTGGTTTGGATCCTCCACCAGGCATGACAGGGACAGACTGCAGAGAACAGTCAGGGCTGCAGAGAGGATCATTGGTACCAATCTTCCCTCCATCCAGGACCTGTACCGGTCCCGGGTCAGGAAGTGGGCCAGGAAAATCTCCACAGACCCGTCACACCCTGGTCACAAACTGTTTAGACTCCTCCCCTCAGGCCGGCGCTACAGAGCACTGTACGCCAAAACCACCTGTCGCTCTGTTGAACTCTGAGCAGTCACAGAGTGCGAGTTCATCCACATGAACAATAGACAATGACTCTGCACTGTATATATTCACTGTACAATAACCCCGGTTTGGTGTATATATTATCCTATATTTTATATGTTACAGAGTGAGATTTATTTTAATTTATTGTGTTTTATTTTATTTTTATTCTATTCTTATTTCGCCTCTGTAAGCTGTACTGTACTAGAGAGAAAAGTTACCAGAGTCAAACTCTTTGTATGTGCACATGCTTGGCCAATAAAGCTGATTCTGATTCTGATTCTGAAAGCATTCACTATAGCGGAGGATGGACTAGGGTTGACTAGGGTTACCAACTCCCTGAAACATAAATAAGGGACACCTTGGCAGGGCTGGCCAACCCTTCACCCTTCCAGGCGTGGTGATTTTTGAATACAAAATTACAAAATTAACAGAATAAAATAAATTGCTCAAACAGAAACCTCCCCAGCCTAATTTTAAATTGTATAAATTAATATAAAACAATACAGAATATTCCTCTTGAAATTCCTCCGCACTATTTTTGATTCTCACGGTAATACGGGACAAAGTGCATCCTGTTTCAGCTCAATACGGGACCGGATGGGACACATACATACGGGACGATTCTGTTTGTCAAGGGTCGGTTGGCAACCCTAGTTGTAACTGTTGTTATTGTTCATTTCTCACAGATTTGAAGAGTAACCTCTAGTTTTGCCATGGTCACAGTGTGTCATGTCATTTATTTCACAAGGTTTTAGCATATTAAACTGTGGACTTGATTTAGTTATTGGTTACAAATCAAACCAAGACTTGGATCAATTAAAATGAAAGTGTTATTATTTGAATTGGCCCTGGACCACTTTGTACTGGGAAAATTGGGCCTCAAGGTCAAAATGGTTAAGAACCCCTGGTCTACACCTTACTTCAGTGAGCTACACTCTGGGTGCATCTCTGAAATGTTGCTTTGTTAATTCATTTCTGTGTGATATAATAAATGAGTGGGTGGGTAAATTTATTTAAGTTGGACTGGCAGGTAAATAGCAAGGAACATCTCTGCCTGAGAACAAATCAGTCTTGAGCATTTGAGTTTTATTCCGATACTTTTTTACCATTGAAGTACTTAATGACTGGACTAGATCCAGGTAATTAACTCACCAGCAAAAGTTGCACCTTTCAGTAGACAGTCGGGGCATTCTGTGGCATTCTTTACCATCTGTTGAACTTGTGATGTTGTGACTGTGGACTCTGCTGAGTAGATGAGCTCTACAGACGCATTGACATGTTGATTCACCCTTAATCTAATGTTGTCGACTGGCCTATAGGGACAGAAATCACTCTTAATGATGGTAATTATTAAGTGCAGTAGGATCTGACTGAACTGCTTCAAGATAGATGGATGGTTAATTCTATACTCAAAACTTACACGAGTTCCAGCACTATACATCCACGGTAAGTAGGATCAAGAAGTTTCAAACTCTTGTCCAGCTGTGTTTTGGAAGAAAGAAAATGTCATTTTGTTTAGGTCATCATCTGACAACACAGGTATATGGTTTGATACCCAAGTGTTGTACATTTATTAGAATGAATCAAGATGTCAGTATAACTGAAAGATAAAGAGACAAAATGTATTTTTCACCTCTTCTGTAATATTGTCTGCAGCCCTTTTGAACGCTGGTGATGCCTTGTCTGACATACTGTTCTCATAAACTATCTGAGGCAGTTCTAGTAGTCCAGGAAAAACTTTGGCTAAAACAAGAAAACACCACAGTAAGACAGATGTACACTTAAAAGCTTTTTTTTTTTTTAGAAGAGAGTTGTTTCATGTCTAGTGTTTAATCTGTGACTCCACCATGTATCTTTACATACATTTACGAAAGTGTTTGAAACTCTAAAACTCTTTTATATGAAAAAGAATTGTTTAACACAATGGTATTACATCTTATTAGTTATGTCATTTCTCCATGCAGCACTGACCTCATAGTGGTAGTACCAAACAAATACTTACCCCTCTCACAACGATTGTGAACGTAGTTGTAATAATCTCCAGACAGACACAAGCATATAAAGGTCTGATTGGCACGAGCCTCACATGTGTTTCCACTGCCACAGGGGTTACTATTACAGGGATCTTGAAATGAAAAGAAGCATCATGTGAGTACTGGTATTGTTGTTGAAGAAGCTGTGACCTGTGGCTGATGTTGTTGGGGTAGTACCTGGAGCTGCTGTTGTTGGTGGTGTAGTACCTGGAGCTGCTGTAGTACCTGGAGCTGCTGTAGTACCTGGAGCTGCTGTGGTATTTGGAGCTGCTGTGGTATTTGGAGCTGCTGTGGTATTTGGAGCTGCTGTAGTACCTGGAGCTGCTGTGGTATTTGAAGCTGCTGTGGTATTTGGAGCTGCTGTAGTATTTGAAGCTGCTGTAGTATTTGGAGCTGTTGTAGTATTTGAAGCTGTTGTAGTATTTGAAGCTGCTGTAGTATTTGGAGCTGTTGTAGTATTTGAAGCTGCTGTGGTATTTGAAGCTGCTGTGGTATTTGGAGCTGTTGTAGTATTTGGAGCTGTTGTAGTATTTGAAGCTGTTGTAGTATTTGAAGCTGTTGTAGTATTTGAAGCTGCTGTAGTATTTGGAGCTGTTGTAGTATTTGGAGCTGTTGTAGTATTTGAAGCTGCTGTGGTATTTGGAGCTGCTGTAGTATTTGGAGCTGCTGTGGTATTTGGAGCTGCTGTGGTAACTGGAGCTGCTGTAGTATTTGAAGCTGCTGTTGTATTTGGAGCTGCTGTGGTATTTGGAGCTGCTGTGGTATTTGGAGCTGCTGTGGTAACTGGAGCTGCTGTAGTATTTGAAGCTGCTGTTGTATTTGGAGCTGCTGTTGTATTTGGAGCTGCTGTGGTAACTGGAGCTGCTGTAGTATTTGGAGCTGCTGTGGTAACTGGAGCTGCTGTGGTATTTGGAGCTGCTGTGGTATTTGGAGCTGCTGTGGTAACTGGAGCTGCTGTGGTATTTGAAGCTGCTGTGGTATTTGGAGCTGCTGTGGTATTTGGAGCTGCTGTGGTAACTGGAGCTGCTGTGGTATTTGGAGCTGCTGTGGTATTTGGAGCTGCTGTGGTAACTGGAGCTGCTGTAGTATTTGGAGCTGCTGTGATATTTGGAGCTGCTGTGGTAACTGGAGCCACTGTAAAATTAATTATTTAAATGTGACTGAGAACAAGACAAACAGATCCAAATTAGCCTCATTTCTATCAAAAGTGACATTAGCATCAAAACAATGATGCTAATGTACATTCAGTTTCATAATAAAGTGAAATTGTTCTATGGATTCATAGGCTGTGCCGAGCCCTTACATAAACATAAAAAAGGAAGGAAGAAAGCAAGTCCATCTGTTCATGGTGGTTTTCATACGTTAATTATTGTAGCAGCACGAAATTTAAAGATTGACCAATGATTCTTTTATGTTTTTAATCTTTTAATCATGATACTTAGCTACGAGGCAGAGTATGAACTTATCTGTGTCACCAACACTGAGGCTGAGACAGTGAATTCTTAGACCTGACACATACTGAGTGTGGTACGATCAGGGAAGTAGAAGAAACTGGAACTTTTTGAGAAAAATACTTTAAACAGATCTAAAATATTTAAATGAAGAAAAGGTGAAGGTAATTAAGTGTAGTTTCATGTTGCTTTCCTTTTTATATGAACAAATAAGATGAAGAAACAAAGTAAGGTCTTCCACATCAATAAGTTCCACTAATGAACAAACCAACATTAATCACACACTTAGAATTCTCTGCTTTTTGTCCACAGGACAAGCTGCAAAAATATAAAATATTTAAAAGTCAGTTTGTTGTTTGATCAAAGAAATATTAACACACTCTTCAGACATTTAAAAATCTAAAACTAAATCCTCTCACCATCACATGTTCTGTCACTGAAGTTAGTCGGAACGTAGCCATCCAGACAGGTGCAGCTGAAGGTTCCATCTAGTGAAGAGCAGCTTGTGGTGTTTCCATCACATGGGTTCCTCTGACACAGGTCTACCTCTTTAATTCAAGGGAGGGAAAGGAAGATCATTTCAGTGAAACACATTCAAATATCCAGAACAAAATATGCTCAAAACTTTCTAAACAACAAATTAAGACAAATGACAGATCAAATTGGACTTAAAGACCACATGCTTAGAGATAATCTACACCTTACTGCAATACACTACACTCACAGTGCATCTCTGAAATGTTGCTTTGTTAATTCATTTCCATGTGATATAATAAAATCACAATCTATTCTAATCTAAAGATGAGTGGATAAATTAATGTCAGACAGAGTTGTAGATTAAAGAACATCTCAGCCTGAGAACAAATCAGTCTTGAGTATTTGAGTTTTACTCTGATACTTTTTTACCATTGAAGTACTTAATGACTGGACTAGATCCAGGTAATTAACTCACCAGCAAAAGTTGCACCTTTCAGTTGACAGTCGGGGCATTCTGTGGCAGTCTTCACCATCTGTAGAACTTGTGATGTTGTGACTGTGGACTGTGCTGAGTAGATGAGGTCTACAGACGCATTGACATGTTGATTCACCCTTAATCTAATGTTGCTGACTGGCCTATAGGGACAGAAATCACTCTTAATGATGGTAATTATTAAGTGCAGTAGGATCTGAGTGAACTGCTTCAAGATAGATGGATGGTTAATTCTATACTCAAAACTTACACGAGTTCCAGCACTATACATCCACGGTAATTAGAATCAAGAGGTTTCAAACTCTTGAACAGCTGTGTTTTGGAAGAAAGAAAATGTCATTTTGTTTAGGTCATCATCTGACAACACAGGTATATGGTTTGATACCTAAGTGTTGTACATTCATAGAATGAGTCAAGATGTCAGTATAACTGAAAGATAGAGAGAGAAAATGTATTTTTCACCTCTTCTGTAATAATGTCTGCAGCCCTTTTGAACGCTGGTGATGCCTTGTCTGACATTCTGTTCTCATAAACTATCTGAGGCAGTTCTAGTTGTCCAGGGAAAACTTTGGCTAAAACAAGAAAACACCAAAGTAAGACAGATGTACACTTAAAAGCTTTTTTTTAGAAGAGAGTTGTTTCATGTCTAGTGTTTAATCTGTGACTCCACCGTGTACCTTTACACACATTTACTAAGTAGAAACTCTGAAACTCTTTAATAAGAAAAATGGTATTACATCTTATTAGTTATGTCATTTCCTCATGCAGCACTGACCTCACAGTGGTAGTACCAAACAAATACTTACCCCTCTCACAAAGTTTGCTAACGTTGTTGTAGTAATCTCCAGGCAGACACAAGCATATAAAGGTCTGATAAGCACGAGCCTCACATGTGCTTCCTCTGCCACAAGGGTTATTACTACAGGGATCTTGAAATGAAAAGAAGCATCATGTGAGTACTGGTATTGTTGCTGAAGAAGCTGTGACCTGTGGCTGATGTCGATGGGGTAGTACCTGGAGCTGCTGAAGTACTTGGAGCTGTTGTAGTATCCTGAGCCGCTGTAAAATAAATTTTTTAGATGGTTCTGAGTATTTAGCAAATGATCCAGTAAAAAGAAAAAATTCCAAATTAGGCTAATTTCTATCAAAACTGATAAAATAATGATGCTAATATACATTCAGTTTCATGATAAAGCAGAATGATTCTGTGGATTCGTAGGTTGTGCCCAGCCCTTACATAAACATAAACAAGGAAATAAGAAAGCAAGTCCATCTGTTCATGGTGGTTTTTATACGTTAATTATTGTAGCAGCTTGAAATTTAAAGATTGACCAATGGTTCTTTTATGTTTTTATCTTTTTAATCATGATACTTAGCTCCGAGGCAGAGTATGAACTTATCTATGTCGCCAACACTGAGGCTGAGCCAGTGAATTCTTAGACCTGACACATATTGAGTCTGGTACGATCAGGGAAGTAGAAGAAACTGGAACTTTTTGAGAAAAATACTTTAAACAGATCTAAAATATTTAAATTAAGAAAAGGTGAAGGTAATTAAGTGTAGTTTCATGTTGCTTTCCTTTTTATATGAACAAATGAGATGAAGAAACAAAGTAAGGTCTTCCACATCAATAATTCCCACTAATGAACAAACCAACATTAATCACACGCAGAATTCACTGCTTTTTGTCCACAGGGACAAGCTGCAAAAATATAAAACATTTAAAAGTCAGTTTGTTGTTTGATCAAAGAAATATTAACACACTGCTCAGACATTTAAAAATCTAAAACTAAATCCTCTCACCGAGACATATTCTGTCACTGAAGTTAGTCGGAACGTAGCCATCCAGACAGGTGCAGCTGAAGGTTCCATCTAGTGAAGAGCAGCTTGTGGTGTTTCCATCACATGGGTTCCTCTGACACAGGTCTACCTCTTTAATTCAAGGGAGGGAAAGGAAGATCATTTCAGTGAAACACATTCAAATATCCAGAACAAAATATGCTCAAAACTTTCTAAACAACAAATTAAGACAAATGACAGATCAATTTGGGATTAAAGACCACATGCTTAGGGATAATCTACACCTTACTGCAATACACTACACTCACAGTGCATCTCTGAAATGTTGCTTTGTTAATTCATTTCCATGTGATATAATAAAATCACAATCTATTCTAATCTAAAGATGAGTGGATAAATTAATGGCAGACAGAGTTGTAGATTAAAGAACATCTCTGCCTGAGAACAAATCAGTCTTGAGCATTTGAGTTTTATTCTGATTGTCATGTCCCCTGTCATGTCCCCTGTCTTGTCCTCTGTGTTTTTTCAGTCTTGTTTAGTTTTCATGTTCTTGGGTTCTGTTTCCTGTTTTATTTTGTCAAGTCCTTGACTTCCTGTTTGTCATGTCTGTGTGTTCCCCTTTGATTAGATTATTAGTTTCACCTGTGTCTCGTTTCTTGATTTGCTTCACCTGTGTCTTGTCACTCTGTTCCTCGTGTGTGTATATATAGCCCTGCTCTTCCCTTTGTTCCTTGTCTCGTCATACTCGTTACTCGTCTTGTTTCATGTTACTTGTTACACGTTTCTTGTTTCTTGTTACTCGTTCCTCGTTCTTGTTCCATGCCACCGTTCCATGTCCATGTTTCATGCCACGTTTTTTTGGGTTTGTTAGTGTTTTGGATTTAGTTTGCTCCTTTTGGATTTACCTGCCATGTCAGCAGCGTTTTTGGTTTTGTAAGTTTTGTTTTTTTGTTATTAAAACACCTTCTTGCCTACTCCTGCCTGCGCCTCTTTTCAAGTCCTGCACTTGGGTCCAACATCCCTTTCCCGCTTACCCGTCGTGACAGAATGACGAGACCAAAGAAGGACCCAGCGGACTTTGTTTTTGATGAGGAGGACACACGGCAAGTAAAAAAATATTTGAAAGAAACACTGGGGAACGGACCATGGCTCAAACCTGAGATATTGCCTTTTTTCTTGGGCACACGTTTGGCCATGGAGGCTCTGTCTGGGAGAGTAGGTCCAGGTGGACGCCATGGAGGGAAGTCTGCTGGCTGGCAGCCTCTGGAGTTCCGCACTGCCGGCCATTTGGTGGCGTCTCCCCGGCCTGCTAGCCACAGGCCAGCTAGCTCCCAGCGAGCCACTCCTGCCTCTGTTTCTGTTCCTGCTCCTGCACCGGCCTCGAGGGTCGGCTCATGCCCTGTTCCTGCTTCTGCTCCTGTACCGGCCTCGAGGATCGGCTCAAGCCATGCTCCCGTTCCTGTTCCCTTACCGGCCTCGAGGGTCGGCCCAAGCCATGCTCCCGCTCATGTTCCTGCACCGACCTCGAGGATCGGTCCAAGCCCTGCTCCTGTTCCAGCTTCTGCTCCTGCACCGGCCTCGAGGGTCGGCTCATGCCCTGTTCCAGCTTCTGCTCCTGCACCGGCCTCGAGGATTGGCTCATGCCCCACTCCTGTTCCTGTTCCCGTACCGGCCTCGAGGATCGGCTCATGCCCTGTTCCTGCTCCTGTTCCTGCACCTCCAGTTCCGGCTCCCAGGTTGGCCTCTTCACCGGCTCCAGTTCCGGCTCCTCTCCCGGCTCCGAGGGTCGCGTCAGCTTCGGCTCCTCTCCCGGCTCCGAGGATCGGGTCAGCTCCGGCTCCTCTCCCGGCTCCGAGGGTCGGCCCATGCCCTGCTCCAGCGCTGCTCCCAGTCCCTGTCCCTGCTCCGAGGATCCGCCCATGCCCTGCTCCAGCGCTGCTCCCTGTCCCGGCTCCGAGGATCCGCCCATGCCCTGCTCCAGCGCTGCTCGCCGTCCCTGTCCCGGCTCCGAGGATCCGCCCATGCCCTGCTCCAGCGCTGCTCGCCGTCCCTGTCCCGGCTCCGAGGATCCGCCCATGCCCTGCTCCAGCGCTTCTCCCTGTCTCGGCTCCGAGAATCCGCCCATACCTTGATCCTACCCTGCCTCCTGCTCCCGTTCCTGTTCCTGCGCTGGATCCTGCTCTCATTCCCACTCTTGTTCCTGTGCTGGATCCTGCTTCCGCTCCTGTGCAGAATCCTGCTCCTGTTTCTAAGATTGGTCCACTCTCTGCCACGTCGGCCCGGCCTCCCGGTCGGTCCCCTGAACTCTCGGCCCTGTCGGCCCGGCCTCCCGGTCGGCCCCCTGAACTCTCGGCCCTGTCGGCCCGGCCTCCCGGTCGGCCCCCTGAACTCTCGGCCCTGTCGGCCCGGCCTCCCGGTCGGCCCCCTGAACTCTCTGCCAAGTCTGCCTGGCCTCCCAGTGCCCTGGATCCCTCCTGCCTTGCCCCCTCCACCCACCCAGAGTTCAGGTTTTTGTTTTTTGTTTTGTGGGGACGTCTGGGATCCGTCCCTTAAGGAGGGGGCTCTGTCATGTCCCTGTCATGTCCCCTGTCTTGTCCTCTGTGTTTTTTCAGTCTTGTTTAGTTTTTATGTTCTTGGGTTCTGTTTCCTGTTTTATTTTGTCAAGTCCTTGACTTCCTGTTTGTCATGTCTGTGTGTTCCCCTTTGATTAGATTATTGGTTTCACCTGTCTCGTTTCTTGATTTGCTTCACCTGTGTCTTGTCACTCTGTTCCTCGTGTGTGTATATATAGCCCTGCTCTTCCCTTTGTTCCTTGTCTCGTCATACTCGTTACTCGTCTTGTTTCATGTTACTTGTTACACGTTTCTTGTTACTCGTTCTTGTTCCATGCCACCGTTCCATGTCCATGTTTCATGCCACGTATTTTTGGTTTTGTTAGTGTTTTGGATTTTGTTTGCTCCTTTTGGATTTACCTGCCATGTCGGCAGCGTTTTTGGTTTTGTAAGTTTTGTTTTTTTTGTTATTAAAACACCTTCTTGCCTACTCCTACCTGCGCCTCTTTTCAAGTCCTGCACTTGGGTCCAACATCCCTTTCCCGCTTACCCGCCGTGCCACTGATTCTTTTTTTACCATTGAAGTACTTAATGATTGGACTAGATCCAGGTAATTAACTCACCAGCAAAAGTTGCACCTTTCAGTAGACAGTCGGGGCATTCAGTGGCAGTCTTCACCATCTGTTGAACTTCTGATGTTGTGACTGTGGACTCTGCTGAGTAGATGAGCTCTACAGATGCATTGACATGTTGAGTCACCCTTAATCTAATGTTGCTGACTGGCCTATAGGGACAGAAATCACTCTTAATGATGGTAATTATTAAGTGCAGTAGGATCTGAGTGAACTGCTTCAAGATAGATGGATGGTTAATTCTATACTCAAAACTTACCTGAGTTCCAGCACTATACAATCAAGGTAATTAGAATCAAGAGGTTTCAAACTCTTGAACAGCTGTGTTTTGGAAGAAAGAAAATGTCATTTTGTTTAGGTCATCATCTGACAACACAGGTATATGGTTTGATACCTAAGTGTTGTACATTTATTAGAATGAATCAAGATGTCAGTATAACTGAAAGAGAGAGTAAATGTATTTCTCACCTCTTCTGTAATAATGTCTGCAGCCCTTTTGAACGATGGTGATGCCTTATCTGACATATCGTTCTCATAAACTATCTGAGGCAGTTGTAGTAGTCCAGGAAAAACTTTGGCTAAAACAAGAAAACACCACAGTAAGACAGATGTACACTTAAAAGCTTTTTTTAGAAGAGAGTTGTTTCATGTCGAGTCTTTAATTCTGTGACTCCACCGTGTACCTTTACACACATTTACTAAGTTTTTTTTACTTACATTAAAGAGTTTCAAACTCTGAAACTCTTTTTAATATGAAAAAAAAATGTTTTACACAGTGGTATTACATCATATTAGTTATGTCATTTCCTCATGCAACACCGACCTCATAGTGGTAGTACCAAACAAATACTTACCCCTCTCACAAAGTTTGCTAACGTTGTTGTAGTAATCTCCAGGCAGACACAAGCATATAAAGGTCTGATAAGCACGAGCCTCACATGTGCTTCCTCTGCCACAAGGGTTATTACTACAGGGATCTTGAAATGAAAAGAAGCATCATGTGAGTACTGGTATTGTTGCTGAAGGAGCTGTGACCTGTGGCTGATGTCGATGGGGTAGTACCTGGAGCTGCTGAAGTACTTGGAGCTGTTGTAGTATCCTGAGCCGCTGTGAAATAAATTTTTTAGATGGTCCTGAGTATTTAGCAAATGATCCAGTAAAAAGAAACAATTCCAAATTAGGCTAATTTCTATCAAAACTGATAAAATAATGATGCTAATATACATTCAGTTTCATGATAAAGTAGAATGATTCTGTGGATTCGTAGGTTGTACCCAGCCCTTACATAAACATAAAAAAGGAAATAATAAAGCAAGTCCATATGTTAATGGTGGTTTTCATACGTTAATTATTGTAGCAGCTTGACATTTAAAGATTGACCAATGGTTCTTTTATGTTTTTAATCTTTTAATCATGATACTTAGCTACGAGGCAGAGTATGAACTTATCTGTGTCACCAACACTGAGGTTGAGACAGTGAATTATTAGATCTGACACATACTGAGTGTGGTACGATCAGGGAAGTAGAAGAAACTGGAACTTTTTGAGAAAAATACTTTAAACAGATCTAAAATATTTAAATTAAGAAAAGGTGATGGTATTTAAGTGTAGTTTCATGTTGCTTTCCTTTTATATGAACAAATAAGATGAAGAAACAAAGTAAGGTCTTCCACATCAATAAGTTCCACTAATGAACAAACCAACATTAATCACACACTTAGAATTCTCTGCTTTTTGTCCACAGGACAAGCTGCAAAAATATAAAATATTTAAAAGTCAGTTTGTTGTTTGATCAAAGAAATATTAACACACTCTTCAGACATTTAAAAATCTAAAACTAAATCCTCTCACCAACACATGTTCTGTCACTGAAGTTAGTCGGAACGTAGCCATCCAGACAGGTGCAGGTAACAGTTCCATCTAGTGAAGAGCAGCTGGTGGTGTTTCCATCACATGGGTTCCTCTGACACAGGTCTACCTCTTTAATTCAAGGGAGGGAAAGGAAGATCATTTCAGTGAAACTCACTCAAACATCCAGAACAAAATATGCACAAAACTTTCCAAACAATAAATTAAGACAAATGACAGATCAAATTGGACTTAAAGACCACATGCTTAGGGATAATCTACACCTTACTGCAATACACTACACTCACAGTGCATCTCTGAAATGTTGCTTTGTTAATTCATTTCCATGTGATATAATAAAATCACAATCTATTCTAATCTAAAGATGAGTGGATAAATTAATGTCAGACAGTTGTAGATTAAAGAACATCTCTGAGAACAAATCAGTCTTGAGTATTTGAGTTTTATTCTGATACTTTTTTTACCATTGAAGTACTTAATGACTGGACTAGATCCAGGTAATTAACTCACCAGCAAAAGTTGCACCTTTCAGTTGACAGTCGGGGCATTCAGTGGCAGTCTTCACCATCTGTTGAACTTCTGATGTTGTGACTGTGGACTCTGCTGAGTAGATGAGCTCTACAGACGCATTGACATGTTGATTCACCCTTAATCTAATGTTGCTGACTGGCCTATAGGGACAGAAATCACTCTTAATGATGGTAATTATTAAGTGCAGTAGGATCTGAGTGAACTGCTTCAAGATAGATGGATGGTTAATTCTATACTCAAAACTTACCTGAGTTCCAGCACTATACATCCACGGTAAGTAGGATCAGATCTCAAACTCTTGGAGAGCTGTGTTTTGGAAGAAAGAAATTTTGCTTAGGTCATCATCTGACAACACAGGTATATGGTTTGATACCTAAGTGTTGTACATTTATTAGAATTAGTCAAGATGTCAAATGTATTTTTCACCTCTTCTGTAATAATGTCTGCAGCCCCTTTAAACGCTGGTGATGCCTTGTCTGACATACTGTTCTCATAATCTATCTGAGGCAGTTCTAGTAGTCCAGGGAAAACTTTGGCTAAAACAAGAAAACACCACAGTAAGACAGATGTACACTTAAAAGCTTTTTTTTTTTAGAAGAGAGTTGTTTCATGTCGAGTCTTTAATTCTGTGACTCCACCGTGTACCTTTACATACATTTACTAAGTTTTTTTACTTATATTTTTTTTTTTTCATATTAAAGAGTTTCAGAGTTTGAAACTCTTTAAAATGAAAAAAAAAGTGTTTTACACAGTGGTATTACATCATATTAGTTATGTCATTTCCTCATGCAGCACCGACCTCATAGTGGTAGTACCAAACAAATACTTACCCCTCTCACAACGATTGTTAGTGTTGTTGTAGTACTCTCCAGGCAGACACAAGCATATAAAGGTCTGATCAGCACGAGCCTCACATGTGCTTCCTCTGCCACAAGGGTTATTACTACAGGGATCTTGAAATGAAAAGAAGCATCGTGTGAGTACTGGTATTGTTATTGAAGAAGCTGTGACCTGTGGCTGATGTTGTTGGGGTAGTACCTGGAGCTGGAGTTGGAGACACTGTAGTACCTGTCGCTGTTGTATTACTTGGAGCCGCTGTAAAACAAATCATTTAAATGTTTCTGAGGATTTACCAGATCATCCAGTAAAGAGAAACACATCCAAATTAGGGTAATTTCAATGAAAAACAAAACAGTGATGCTAATATAAATTCAGTTTCATGATAAAGCAGAATGATTCTATGGGTTCATAGACTGTGCCCAGCCCTTACCTAAAGATTAAAAAGGTAAGTCCATCTGTTCAGGGTGGTTTTCATACGTTAATTATTGTAGCAGCTTGAAATTTAAAGACTGACCAATGGTTCTTTTATGATTTATTTTTTTTTAATCATGATACTTATCTACAAGGCAGCGTTTGAACTATCTATGTTGCCCACGCTGAGGTTGAGACAGTGAACTCTACACATATTCAGTGTGGTAGTGTAGTTTAATGTTGCTTTCCTTTTAACATGAACCGTCACTCCTCCTTGAACCATCACCTTATCACGGTGGAGGAGTTTGAGTGTCCTAATGACCCTAGGAGCTATGCTGTCTGGGGTAGTTTGCCCCTGGTAGGGTCTCCCAAGGCAGATTGGTCTTAGGTGAAGGGCCAGACAAAGAACGGTTCAGAAGACCCTTGATGAGAGAGAAGACAAAGAGAAAGTGTAGCCCGGAGGGTTACCGGGGCCCCACCCTGGAGCCAGGCCTGGGGTTGGGGCTCGTGGGCGAGCGCCTGGTGGCCGGGTCTTTATCCATGGGGTCCGGCCGGGCCCAGCCCGAACGGGCGACATGGACTCGCCTCCCTGTAGGCCCACCACTGGGGACTCCATTGTCCTGTTGGGAGACTTCAACGCTCATGTGGGCAACGACAGCGTGACCTGGAAGGGTGTGATTGGGAGGAACGGCCTGCCTGATCTGAACCCGAGCAGTGTTCAGTTATTGGACTTCTGCGCGAGTCGCAGTTTGTCCATAACTAACACCATGTTCGAACATAAGGTTGTTCATCAGTGCTCCTGGCACCATGACGGCCTACGTCGTAGGTTGATGATTGACTTTATAGTCGTATCATCTGACCTGCGACCGTATGTTCTGGACACTCGGGTGAAGAGAGGAGCAGAGCTGTCAACCGATCACCACCTGGTGGTGAGTTAGATCACATGGCAGGGGAAGACGCCACGTAGACCTGGTAGGCCCAAACGTGTAGTGAGGGTCTGCTGGGAACGCCTGGTGGAAGAACCTGTCAAGATGGTCTTTAACTCCCACCTCCGGCAGAGCTTCAACCTCTGGGGCAGATGTTGTGAAACAACTCCGCGGCAGTGGAGCTCCGGGAGAGGATGAGATCCGCCCCAGGTATCTCAAGGCTCTGGATGTTGTAGGACTGTCCTGGCTGACATGTCTCTGCAACATTGCGTGGACATCGGGGGCAGTACCCCTGGAGTGGCGGGCCGGGGTGGTGGTTCCCATTTTTAAAAAGGGGGACCAGAGGATGTGTTCCAACTATACGGGGATCACACTCCTCAGCCTCCCCGGCAAAGTCTATGCCAGGGTGCTGGAACAGAGGGTCCGGTCGATTGTTGAACCTCAGATCGAGGACGAACAATGCGGTTTTCGTCCTGGACGTGGAACCATGGACCAGCTCTATACCCTCACTAGGGTGCTGGAGGGGAGATGGGAGTTTGCCCAACCAGTCCACATGTGTTTTGCGGATCTGGAGAAGGCTTACGACCATGTCCCCAGGAGCATCCTGTGGGGGGTGCTCCGGGAGTATGGGGTGGATGGCTCCTTACTAAGGGCCATTCAGTCCCTGTACCAAAGGAGTGCGAGTTTGGTCCGTGTAGCCGGTAGTAAGTCGGACCTGTTCCCAGTGAGGGTTGGACTCCGCCAGGGCTGCCCTTAGTCACCGGTTCTGTTCATAGTTTTTATGGACAGAATTTCTAGGCGCAGCCGGGTGGGGGAGGGTATCGAGTTCGGTGGGCGGAGGATCTCGTCTCTGCTGTTTGCGGATGACGTGGTCCTCTTAGCTTCATCGAACAGCGACCTTCAGCTCTTGCTGGGGTGGTTCGCAGCCGAGTGTGAAGTGGCTGGGATGAGGATCAGCACCTCCAAGTCTGAGGCCATGGTCCTCAGTCGGAAAAGGGTGGACTGCCTACTCCAGGTCGGGGAGGAGGTCCTGCCTCAAGTGGAGGAGTTTAAGTATCTCGGGATCTTGTTCACAAGTGACGGTAGGAGGGAGAGGGAGATCGACAGGCGGATCGGGGCGGCATCTGCAGTGATGCGGATGCTTAACCGGTCTGTCGTGGTGAAGAGAGAGCTAAGCCGAAAGGGGAAGCTCTCAATTTACCGGTCGATCTACGTCCCAATCCTCACCTATGGTCATGAACTTTGGGTAATGACCGAAAGAACAAGATCGCGAATACAACAGGCCGAAATGAGTTTCCTTCGCAGGGTGGCCGGGCTCAGCCTTAGAGATAGGGTAAGGAGCTCAGACATATGGGAGGAGCTCAGAGTAGAGCCGCTGCTCCTTCACGTCGAGAGGAGCCAGCTGAGGTGGCTAGGGCATCTGGTAAGGATGCCTCCCGGACGCCTCCCGGACGCCTCCCTGGGGACGCGTTTCGGGCATGTCCCACCGGAAGGAGACCTCGGGGACGACCTAGGACACGATGGAGGGATTATATCTCTCATCTGGCCTGGGAACGCCTGGGGGTTCCGCCGGAGGAGCTGGCTGAAGTGGCTGGGGAGAGGGCTGTCTGGGCTTCCCTTCTGAAGCTGCTGCCCCCTGCGACCCAGACCCGGATAAGCGGGAGAAGACGACGATGAACAAGTAAGATGAAGAAACAAAGGTCTTCCACATCAATATGTCCCACTAATGAACTCCTAAAACTAAAACCAGTTCCTGTATCTGTCTAATAAAGATCATATAAATCTCATGCTGAGTTTTTAAGCATGTAAAGCTTCCTTGAGTGGAATGTGGCTTCCCAAAGAAAGGTAGGATATCAACGGAGTCAGAGGTAAGGTCAGAGTTTCAACATCAAACTCAAACGGTCAGACACTTTTCTTTGTTCGTTAGTACACTAAAACTATCCAGACAGGAAGAAAAAAACAGTTGAAAGACAAAGCTTGTGTCTTTGTTGTTGAGTCAACTTTGAAATAATGCACATAATTGTAAGTCTGAACTTTGAGTTTGTTTAGAATCATAACTAGGAAATATCCCTTGATTAGAAATGACAATAACAACAATCTTTCTATCTGTTATCTAAAAGCCTTTTAAACATCCGCTGTGTGCTGATTTATTAATGTTAAAACCAAAAACAAACTGAAACCATCGGAAATTTGATAAAATACGCTGAAATCAAAAGACGAGGATATGTCTCTCAGTTGTAAAGTTTACGTGATGAGGGAGTTTTTGATCGTTTGCTCCTCTTATCAACAACATTAAAGACTTTGAATGTGAAGAATTTACTAAAATCAGGATACTTACCAATAACTGCAACAACTATCCAAAGGACAGAACAGCATATGAAGTTTTTAGCCATTTTCAGTAAATGGAAGCACAAAACTTCAACAAAAGAAAGACAGACGCTGAGAGCTATGAGTGGACGAGGCCTCAGCACTGAACAACCTTGGAGGATGAGAGTTCAGGTGTCTTGTACTGGTGGTTTTAATCATTAGCCACTCCTTCTAAGGCTGTACAGAGCACTAAACTATGTTTACTACACAGACAAGTGCCACTTACAGTACCTCATAAAAGCCAGCAAGCATGTGCCCTTGTTCTCCTCACATTCATCTTTTATTTAGTCATTCAGTAAAAATGTACAAATCACAGAAACACAGACAACAAAATCAGTTTAGGGAGTGCAACTACATGAAAGTTAAATAAAGACAATTAAGCTATGAATTCTGGATTTCCTTAGGAATCCTGTTACCTTAGATTGTTTTAAATGTCAGCACAGTCAAAACAGCTAAATGTGTCAGTAATCATTCTATTTATTTTATTTGTTGTTCAACGTGTCAAACTATTTCTATAAGGTCTGAGCTGTAATAATGAAAATCTTTGACATTGTGGTTTCATCCAAACAGTCGCATGAAATAAAACTCACGTTGCACTTATTATAATAAAACATGATGGTAATTACTCGTTACTTGTATGTTGTATTACAAATGCCCAATAAAAATACATGGGAAACAAAAAATAAAAAAAAATAAAACATGATGAAAACGATACGATTTCCACCACAAAATCACTACAGCTGATCATTACCTAGAGCTTTAATTCACATTATGTCATCCTTATTTGCTGTGGTTACAAGATCATGGAATGGAAAGTCATAAAAATAAAGCAGTAAATTGAAATGAAACCTTGATCTGGAGATCTTTTCAAGATCCTGACAGTTCTCATCTTAAGCATGTTGTGCTGACACTGATGTTCTTAATGTCATGGGTCTGTGTTTTGATTTCCTGTCTTCATGTTTTTGAGTTTCATGTTTTGTTTGTTTTTCTGTTTTTTTTTTTAAGCTTTTCTTTATTTCCTGTCTTGCCTTCTTACTGCCCTGTGATTTCTTACCTGTGTAATTGTCTGCATCTGTCCTGATTATTTTCACCTGTCCTTTTGTCCTCTGTCTCCTTATACAGTTTCTTTCCATGTCTTGTCAGGTTTTATTATAGAGTTACCGTTTCCATGCCAAGTTATGTAAAGTTTTGGTCTTGTCACATTTTCTTTTGATCAGTGTACAGATCATACATGACACATTTTTGCACATCGCAACTCCAGTGAGTAGCATCTCCAATTCGCTTTCTGTGAAGTTCTTTTTCTTTCCTGTCTTACTCATTCTTATGTTTTTGTTTTCTGATCGAGCAGAAAGGGGAATCTCAGGTGCTGGATCAATTTACATGTGATTTGCATATTTAAAGGGGCGTGGACATGGAGTTGCATATTTAAAAGGGGCATGCACGGGATGAGATGTACAAAGGAAATGTGCTTCGAAATGCTTCTAAATCTGAGCTTACGTCACGATTTAGAAGGAAAACCATGCAACTCTTTGTACGTGAGGCCCCTGGTGTCCTGCATTTGGGTCCTACCTCAGCTTGCTAACTTCCATGTGTTTCTAACAAGTAGCCTACCAGCCAACTTAAGATGGTTAGCCTATGGCCAGCACAGCTAATTCTAGTAATTAAATCAAAACTTAAGTTAGAATGAGTGACAGACTTTTGTGCTTCATCACAATGTCCTTTCAAGCATGTTGCCAGTAAATTAGCTCTGAGGACCACCACAGAGGACCTGACTGCCCGCTTCATGTGTTGCTCCACTTACTAGGCTGCACGTCTGGTGGAATTTTGCCGGTGGTCAGTTGGTGGAAAGGTTGTAGCCTGTGTGCATACTGGAGTATGTTTTTTTATTATTATTAATTTCACTGCCCATGCTAATGGTTTAGAGCAGCTACACTGCCAGTGTAGTCTTGTTTATTTTCTCCGCTGTGCGCAGAGATAATGTGTTGATGCAGCTAATGAGCTAATCAGCTGTAGATGACCCTGGTAAAGTATAAAACATTTGACAGTGCAAATGATAGTGAATCCCAAACAAACATGTGTTGTGCGTCTTTCGAAACATTAGCTTCGGATTGCCTCTCAAAAGAGCCTCTTTAAAAAGTGAATCACTTTGTGACTTGCATTGGGACACAACTCATTCTCTTTATTTATTCTCTGAGTTGAGTGGCTGAGTTGGAGATTGCACAGACAACAATAGGCATCTATGTCATTTGGGTGCATGGTGCAGATCCTGGAGATGAGATGTATGCAGATATTGGTGTTGTACTCAAAGGTGTGGAAGTTCTGTAAAAAGTACAATGTGACACCCTTAGATGTGTGATGCTTTTCGGACTGACTTATGCACTTAAGTTAAGCTACCCTAAGGACCTCAAGAGCACATTTGAAGTGTCCCAGAAAATCCTGATGGAAGTGGTTACATCCAAGCTTTCACCAAAAGTCCAAGCACTGAAATTTATAGATGTTTAAGTGAACTTTGTACATTTTTCAGTGTGTTTACAGGTCTCTGTGTTATTGCTGCACAGTATCTCCATGCACTTGTACACTACTCACAATAAGTCTCACAATAAGGGATATTGTGAGAGACTCAGTGAAAGTCACACATACGGCGTTTGTTTCACTTCAGAGATTTTTGGGATAGGGAGGCAATTGTATTGGGGTGATAGACGCACCTCATTTTGTGTTTTTCATGTAATGGCCTCACTATGTACAGTGTGCCTTACATATTGGGGCCAACACCAAAAAATACTAAAAGACAACCCTTTTCAATGTGGCATCAATTTCAACATTCTGTGGGTATAAAAAGATGATATTGTCAGTAAGTCATTCCAAGTTCATCATTCAAACATCCATGAACACAAGACACCACGTAACGGACGAGCAACACCGTATGGCCATAGCGCATTTTTGGGTCAGTGGCAGGCAGTCAGATGTTGCTCGTGAACTTGGTGTGTCTTAAAGTGTCATCAGCAGACTTGCATCAAGACACAGAACTACTGGCAGAGTTTGTAACAGACCCAGGAGTGGAGCCCCACGAGTGACAGACTGCAATGATGACCAGTACCTAAGGACCTATGCACTGCCACCCAGCTGCAGGCCCATTAACGAGATGTGAGCAGTACTAGGGTTCCCAGACAAACCATTCACAACCGACTCCACCACTTTGGCTTGAATGCCAGATGACCGTTGCAGGTGATTCCACTGACACCAAGACACCGCCGTGAACGTTTGAATTGGGCGCAAGATCATGTGACCTGGACAATGCAGCAGTGGTCTTCTGGCCTGTTCACTGATGAGTGTCGGGTCACCTTGCAAAGAAATTATGGTCGTCAGCGTTGCTGGAGAAGGCGAGGTGAGTGATACACCGAGGTCACATGGTCCCCCAGGGTTCGCTTTGGTGGAGGAGGTGCAACAGTCTAGGCAGGCATCACCAGTCAGCACAAAACAGATTTGGTTATTGCACATTCTTACTTAAGAGACATCATAGAACCCATCGTCGTCCCCCAGTTCCGCCAGCACAACCCCAACTTTCTGTTCGTGGATGATAATCCACCACATCGTGCCAGAATTGTCACAGAGTGCTTCATATGGTATGGTCAGCAATGTCCCCTGACCTGAACCCTATAGAGCACGTCTGGGACCAGCTGAAGCGGAGACTGGATGATCATACCCGACCCCCACGTGACCTGGCACAACTGCGTGTAGCACTTGTGGAGGAGTGGAACGCATTGCCTCAGAACAACATCATGAGGCTAGTGAGGAGCATGAGACGTTGCTGTCACGTTGCTACCTCAAATGTCACACAGTTCAATTTCACGCAGAGTTCTTCAGTTTGTTACTGCTGCAGAAAGGTCTGTTTTTAAAATGACAAAAGCAAATGTGCTTATGCTGATTCAGAGATTGCACACAGTGATGTGCATCAGCATCATTCAGTCTGAGGGTACCAGATAAGATGACTCCAAATGTTGGTGTTGTACATGAAGATGTTTTGAAGGACCATCCAAGCGTGATGTGTGAGCCTTTTTGAACTGATGTATGTGTCACCACAAGGACCTCAAGGACCTGGTTAACCTGCAAATGTCAGTTTACTTACATTTACTGACAGTTTTCTGATAAATACATAAACCTGCCATTGTTTATTCAAAATACACTGGATTTATATGTATTATGACATAAATCTCATTCTTAATTGTTTAATTTACATTTGACTGACAAATATGCAGCACATAAAGTCTATTGACCTGTTTACATTAAATAATTGAAATACATACAGCTTAAGAATTAGGCCTACATATTTCTGTGAGTGAAAAAATACATTCCAGACCAGGATGTACTTCCTGAGGAGACTAAGATCTTTTAACATCTGCAAGAAGCTCCAGGGGATCTTCTATCAGTCTGTGGTCACCAGCGTTCGTGCACTGGGGCAGGAGCACCTCAAAAGCAGACCTCTCCAGGTTGGAGAAGCTGATCTGGCAGGCCAGCTCGGTGGTTGGCACGAGGCTGGACCCGCTGGGGCCCGTAGCAGAGAGGAGAACACTGAACAAACTTCTGGGTATCCTGGACAATGCCAGCCACTCTCTTCACCCAACCATCAAAAAACTCCTTTGTCCCCGTGCCATCAAACTGTTCAACCACTTACTTGGGGGGAAGAGGACAAAAAGAAAAGGGACTGTAGGGCAGGGCGCAGTCAGTTTCCCTTCCTCTGAACAATCTGCAATAAGAATATATAATGTGTAGTCTGTTTTTTTTTCTTAAGGACGTGCAATAACAAACCATGAACAATCACAGTACTTATTTATTTATCTTGTTTGGGGTGTTGGGTATTTGGGGGTTAGTTATTCATTAGTTTTTATGCAGTTCTTGTATATGTATATCTATCTATCATCTATCCATCTATCTACCTATCTGCCTATTCTATTCTATCTTCTTTCTTTCTTCTTTCCTATCAATGGCAGAATATAATAAAGATTCTTTCAAACAGTGTTGTAGTGCGGGAAAAAGCTTATGATGTGGTAGTTTATTTTATGATTTTATTAGGATTACGTCAAAAGGTTGTTATGCAATGTTAATGTTTTAGTAGTTTAAATCAGTTCTTCAGATCTGTTATTCAGTGTAAGACTTTTATCTGGTTATTGTCACCTCTGACCTCAAACAGCGTATAAAGTATCACTTTGTCAATCAATAACAACGTCTTACTGTTAGACTGCTATCACGCTGCAGATTCAGACCTAGTTCATTTCATGGCATCTTGATTAGTTAGCTGTGTGTTAGGAATCTTATCATGTCTCTCTCTCTCTTCCTCTCGCTCTCGCTCTCTCTGACGTTTGTGAAAACTGTATCCCCCAACCAATTCAGTTCTAAAGGACTGGTGGAGAGTTGGGGTTTAAATAGGAACATCTGCGGGTGTTACCCATCAGAAACTCACATGACTAGTGTGTGCCAGGTCATCAGGAAATGATTCAGCTGAATCCACCTACATCTGAAAGACAAAGGACGCTCCTTTGAAGGAAACAACATCTACATTTTAGCAAGAGAAGACAGATGGTTTGAAAGAGGAGTAAAAGACAAGATCTATGTCAAATTGGAGAATCCTTCTCTGAACATGGGGAGGTAGACTGAGATATAACCTGACATCAGTCTAAATCACAGAGGACAGGGCCAAACAGTCTCCTCCATTGATGGGTAAGTATCTGGTCATTAACAGACTCTAGTCATGTGAGTTTCTATTGGGTAACACCCATAGATGTTCCTATTTAAACCCCAACTCCTCCAGACTTGAATGAAACATTTTCAAGATACTCTTTTAGTCCAGTTGCCTCTCTTTGGTGTTTTAAATAAATGCGAAGAAAATAACAATCTTACAATCAGCTGAGTCGTCATCTACATCTGAGCTTCATTGGCCTATTCACTCTGATGGAGAATCTTTTGTTTTCTACTGCAGTGGCTTAACAACAACCATGGTGGCAGTAACGCATCCCCTCAGGCTCCATCCCAGAACGACCCCTATAATCAGAGCCAGGGCTATGAAAACTTTTACTTCATGCAAAATAATGGAAATTAAGTTTTGTCCACCACAAACACTATCATGATCCCATTATGATCTTGTCTTTTGTCAACCACCTTCAATGAAGTTTGGAATATGATTTCCATCTCGCCCCATCTTGGTGCCATCCGCTAATTTTAATGTCAAGAGTTGTCTATTTGCGCTATAAACTTTTATCTGTTAATTTACAAGTAGTTGTTTTCTTTTCTTTTTTATTTTTTTGTATAAAAATTATTCCAGGTTTGTGTTGGTTCAGAATGAGACGAGGTTAAAAGAACAATGTCGGCTAAATGGGCCTTGTCAGGTGCATTCTTATTTCATATATTTATTCATTCATTCATCTTCTGTAACTACTTATTCCTGTTAAGGATCGCGGGCGTCTGCTGGAGTCTATCCTAGTTGATATTGGGCAAGAGTCAGGGTACACCTTGGACAGGTCTCCAGTCCATCACAGGGCTAACACAGAGAGACAGACAATCATTCACACTCACATTCACACCTACAACCAATTTAGAATCACTAATGAACCTAAGCAGCATGTCTTTGGACGGTGGGAGGAAGCTGGAGAACCTGGAGAGAACCCACACAGACACAGGGAGAACATGCAGACTCCACACAGAAAGGAACCAGTCGGTCCATGGATTCAAACCTGGGACCTTCTCGCTGTGAGGCATCAGTGCTAACCGCCTCTCCACTGTGCCGTCCGGTTATTGTTTTCTCCATTTATTGAAAACTATATTAAAGAAATTAGATATGAGAAGTTTGAGTGTTTTTCAACACTAGCACAACACACTAGTTACAGTTATATAATGCATATGCTGTAGGTTTGGCGTGAACTGTCCGATCCCCCAAACGTGCCACATGCTGAAGTGTCCTTGAGCAAGACACTGAACCCCCAGTGTGTGGCACTAGTATGTGAATGTGTGTGTGCTTGTGTGAGGGAACAGTTAGATGAGTTTGTGACTGAAAAGCGCTTTTACAAAAAGGTAGAAACGTCCTATATAAAAACAAGGCCATTTACCATTTCAGAAAGTGAAATGCTTGACTGGGTTTAGAATACTCAAATACTCCTCTCAGTTTGTTTTCTTTGTTTCATCTGTATAAAGAATCTGCTCCTACTTGTGATGAACCCGTCTGTATTTGCTCTTGTGATATCTTGGGGATATATTTATTGGGGACTTGGATGCTGAAATGCCAAGAGAGCGTTCCTTATTTCAATGGATGTCATGTACCATAGAAAGGATATGTTTTATTATTTTTAAACATCTCAAATAATAAAAAATGTGTCAGGGTCCAAAAGACATGGACCTCACCATGTATGTGTCAGAAGAAAAAAACTCTACAACATGTGACAGACAAAACCTTTTGCTCATGTGTCTCCCGTCATCACACACTCACAAAGCTTAAGCTTCCTTTCTGCTGAAAGAACATTCTCGTTGACCACTTTATATTTATTGCCAAAGCAATATTCCTTTCCGCTACAAAGCTCTTGAGTGTAATTGCTGCCACAAGGTCAAGCATGGAAAAAGTTATAAAGAGTCCAGCTGCACAACTTTGGCATAACAGTTTGTTTTATTCTTGATAAGATGATATCTTAATGACTTAGCGTAAATGTACCACACTCCACCCATAACTTCTTTTTTTTTTATTGTTCTACTGCTTCAGTAGAAAATTATTAACAGACATTTTAAATATTAATCAATTATGTGATCACGCACACAAATCGCACACTTGTATCTTGTACAACAGGACTAAGATTTAACATAAGGGAGGTGCATATAATTTAACCCTCGTGCTACCTTTGGGGTCTCTGGGACAACACGTGAATGGACAGACAGATAGAGAGCATGCAGGAGGGTAGCACGAGGGTTAAGAGATAATACACAGGTTTTTATTTGACAGGTACAGCAGTATATAAAACGATACAGGCTACTATGTGCATATCACACTTTCATTTATACTTAGTTCTTTAAATTCCTCAATAGAACACAGAGAAATTATGAAACTTTTTGGAGGAAGTCGTAAGTCCTTTTTTTGTAACCTTTTATAACCCCTTTTGTCAGTTTTGTGTGCGTGTGTGTGTAAGTCTGTCTGTGTGGCCCAAAATAATAATTCAGATCTACCTTGGTCGGTCACATACCCAGACGTGCCATGTAGCTAAACACTGGTAAGCTGCTAGATACGGCCACTACTAGTCTATTCATTTATGTGCACGGTGTGAAGTGAGCAATGACCATCCTGTGGTTGAGGCTGAGGGTGTGTGGTTAAAGCAGCACAATATACTGTAGTAATAAGTGATAAATTGCAGTGAAAGAGTTAAACCAAGCCAGGGATTTTTCTCCTCCTCTCTCCATTTCTGCATTTTCTTTTCCACTGTATCTTACAGCCTTTTAACAAATAGTACAAATTTTATCATTTCATTTTCAGCCTGAAAATATATCCAAACAGCCCTCCTATTTCTCTCTGCCACTCTTCTTCTCCGTCTCTGTGTTGCGTGCGATGCTCTGCTGCTGGCCGGACCTGGCTGGTAGTGGTGGGCGGGGATTGGTTACCTGGCGCCATGGAGTCACGTGAAGGTACAACAAACACACGAGAGGGGGAGGACAGGCAAAGACAGCAGCGGCATTTAGAGAAACACAGTCAGGTCTCCTCTTTAATGAAACGAGAGAAACTGAAACTTAAGTATCGATCTCATTACATTGGGATCGGTCAATGTTGATACCAATGTTGGTACTGACATTAATCGATATTTGGATCAATCTGCCCACCACCGCTATCCAGACAGAATGAAAAAAAAAAAAAACAGTTGAAAGGCAGAGCTTGCGCCTTTGTTGTCCACTTTTGAGTAATGCACAGAGGAGTAAGTCTAAACTTTGAGTTAGTTTAGAATCAGAACTAGGAATTATTAACAGAAGAATACTCTCATTGTCAGGAATTATTCCTGCATTTTAAATGACTGCAACAATCTTTCTATCTGTTATCTAAAAGCCTTTTAAATGTCAGCTGTGTTCTCATTTATTAATATTAAAACCAATAAAAAAGATGCCGAAATCAAAAGACAAGGATATGTCTCTCAGTGGTAAAGTTTACGTGATGAGGGAGTTTTTGATCGTCTGCTCCTCTTATCATCAACATTAAAGAATTTGCACATGTAGGATTTAATATAATCAGGACAGGACAGAACAGAATTTAAAGTTTTGAGCCATTTTCAGTAAATGGAAGCACAAAACTTCAGCCAAAGGAAGATAGATGCTGAGAGCTATGAGTGGACGAGGCTTCAGCACTGAACAACCCTGGAGGATGAGAGTTCAGGGGGGTATTCCAGAAAGGAGGTTTAACAAACACTGAGATAAAACTTGACCTCTGGGTTGTCTGAACCTGAGGCGACTAAACCCGGTTAGCAATCAGTTCAATCAACCCCGTACTGATCAACCTGGAGTTGTGCGCGTTTAATGGCGAAGTTATAAAGGCTATCTATTGAGAGTCAAACCATGAGTAAAAATGGCCAAGCGCAGAGCAGCCTATTTTTCTGAAGCGGAGCAGCGAGCAGGTGGGATGGTGAGTTGTTGTGATGAAGATGACCTAAGAGTGCGGGCAGGAATGTTTGTGTGGAGCAGGTTAGTGAGGTACTGAGGGACGAGGTTGTTTAATGCCTTGAAGGTGAGAAGTAGGATTTTGTAGATGATACGGAATTTGACAGGAAGCCAGTGGAGTTGCTGCAGGACCGATGTTATGTGACTCATGGAGGGGGTTCTAGTGATGATACAAGGGGCATAGTTTTGAGCCAGTTGTAGCTTATGAATGGATTTGTCAGGTAAACCAAATAAGAGGGAGTTGCAATAGTCTAGACGGGATGCGGCCAGAGAGATACGAGATGAACCAACTGAGAGGTGTGTCAGAGATACCGATGGAGGCTAGTCTATAAATGAGAATGGAGTGGGAAATAGTGTCAAATGCTGCAGTTAGATCCAGAAGAATGAGGATCGAAAGGAGTCCTGAATCAGCAGCCATAAGGAGGTCATTGGTGATTTTTAACAAAGCTGTTTCTGTGCTGTGTAGAGGACGAAAACCAGATTGAAATTGCTCGGTTAGTGTTGGAGAGGTGGGCAGGGATCTGAGATGTAACTGTTTTTTCAAGAACTTTAGATAGAAAGGGCAGATTGGAGATAGGCCGGAGGTTATTGAAATTGTTGGGGTCTGCACCAGGTTTCTTAAGTATAGGGGTGACTGAAGCTGATTTGAGAGATGAAGGAACAAGACCAGAGGTGAGAGAGGAATGAACAAAGGCAGTTATAAGAGGGGTGAGAGAGTTGATGGAGGCTTTAACAAGACCAGTTGGCAGGTGGTCGAGCAGGCAGGTGGATGGCTTAGCTTTTCTGATGAGGTCAGATATGTAGGAAAACGAGGGTAATTTGAAGTCTGAAAATGTAGAGATAGAAGTTTGGGCAGGTGGGAGGGGTGAGGTGGGTGAGCTGTGAGTTAGCTGTCGGTGAATAGTGTCAATCTTTGTGTTAAAGGATTCCATAATGGCATTGCAGTAGTCAGTTGAGTAGAAGTGAGGAGGAAGAGAATCTGGGGGTTGTAGAGTTTTGTTAACCAGAGAAAAGAGAGCCTTTGTGTTTCCATCACTTGAAATGATTTGATTTGCAAAATAAAGTGATTTGGCAGTAGAGAGCATGGCCTTGTAGTGGAGAATGTGGTTATAGAACATGTCCTGATGTTTGGTGAGGCCAGATTTCATGTAGAGGCGTTCCAGTTGACGTCCTTTAGCCTTAAGCTGTCGGAGTTCGGGTGTAAACCAGGGTGCAGAGTGGGTGAAGGTGACAGTCCGAGTTTTCAGTGGAGCCAGGGAGTTGAAGGGGGGGAGGGCAGTGATGGCAGTATTCAGAGCAGTTAAGTCAATGTCCTTAATATTACGGAATGATATGGTGCGAGGTAGTTTAGATTTAAATAGTGCAAGGTTAACATTAAATGATATAAGCTTATGGTCAGAGATGGGGAGATCAATTGCAGAACAGTTAAAAGGAGCAATACCAGAACAGCAGATCAGGTCCAGAATGTGTCCTTTTGAGTGGGTAGGAAAGTCAATAAACTGCTGTAATCCAAAACTGTCCAGGCAGGATGTGAATGTAAAGTAATAAAGTGTCACATGATTGTAGTGTGTCTAAACTCAAGTGCACTCCACCTAGTGGTTTAACGACTAAAATGCACTTCACAAAAATGACTTAAATAATGTTCTTATGCAACTCAAAATGCATTGTAACAAATCTAGTAATTTAATCAAAAATTATAAATACCTGATACTCCTACACTTCTGCTGCATTTAAGAGAGAACACCAGTCAAACTAACACCACATCATACAATTTGGCATTTCACTCAAAAATCAAAGAGACAAAATGAATTAGATGAACTAAAGCTCTCAAATTAATAAAACATTATCGCCATGTGTGATGCTCCACCAAATTCACAGCATAGAAAAACTGCTATTACCACAATCTGACAAATGGACGACGAGCCCTAATTTTGTCACGACCTGGCTCAGAGGAGGGACAAAATGTGGAGACCATGCGCATTCCTTTAAAGTCAAAATCAAAATTTATTGATTATTTATAACATTATGACCACCTTGCTAATATTGTACAGGTCTCCCTTGTGGAGACTCATCAGAGAATGGCCTTCTGAGGGTGTCCTGTGGTGTCTGGCAACAGAATGTTATTATTGGGGGGGTCTTTGAGAGGAGGGGCCTCTGTGGATCATCCCACAGATACTTGATCAGTTTGGGATCTAGTGAATGTGGAGGCCAGGTCAACACCTTGAGATGTTCTTCTTCCTAAAGTGTTTTTGTGGCTGCATCCTGCTGGGGATGGCTGCTGCCATCAAGGAGTGTCATTGCTATGGGGTGGGGGTGTCTGGTCTGGTCTAGGTGCTACATGTCTAAGTAACATCCACACCAATGAATGAAGCCAGGTCCAGAAGTTTCCCAGCAGAACTGAACTGTCACCAGATGCTAAAATGTCATTAACTTCTTCTGTCAGTGGTTTTAATGTTATGGCTGATTGGTGTATATCAGAATTAAAATGATTTGGTAATCAGTAAAAATACAGGTGCTGACACTCAAGATTCAAGGTTTTTTTATTGTCAATTTCTCAATACATTCACATATAGAAAAATGGAAAAAACGTTTCTCTCTTTCTCACATAAAGCGAATGAAGTTGGCAGTGCCACAGTTACTATGTAAACATATATATGTATATATATATATAGTGAATAAATAGAGATATCTAGTCTGATCTGACATCTGTTGTAGTTTTACTCTGAACGAATCCATCAAATATCACAAATAGTTCAAAGTCCTTTATTTTAAACCGTAGCCTCAGACGTAGCATGAGCAACATTTCATTAAGTTAAAATGAATGAAAAAATATTATAATGGAAAACTAGCACTATACAAAACTGGTAATATTAAAACAACAAATCAAACATTTCCGTGTAGTAAACATTTACAAGGCCTGCATTAAATACATGAATTATCATGAACCAGAACATTTTACAGGCGACAAATCGATTGATTACTTGTAAATTCATAGACAAGAAAATAACAGTAAATGACATTAAACAACTTCTTCTTTCTCAGTTTCTGTTCCCATGTGAATCAACAACTTTAATAAGTAATATACTGATTTACTAACGGTGAGACAAAATCTGAGAAACAAATCCCAAACTTCATTTCATTCAGCTTTTACTATAAAAGGATGGTATTTGTGAAGTAAATCTGTAGAGACAAAAACAATCACAACAGCAACATTCAGTAGGTATTGGGTCATGGTCAATATCAGCCTCTATGATCCTGCATTAACTAATGTGTCTCCCATCATCTTAGTTGTAGTAATGGTTGGTTTGGCCTTGGCTCCGAGCATACGGGTTATTCTGGCCTCGACCCTGGGCATATGGGTTAGTGTCATATTGATTGTCGTCTAGCTGCTGAAATGGAAAAGAAAAAAATGTCAGGAAAACTCTAAGAAAACACACAACCAGGTTTGGAGTTACTGTTAGACTCATACTCACTGAGTTCATGTCTGTAGGTATCAGGTTTTGCCTGCTGTTGCCATGTATCATCTCCAGGTTGTTCCTGTTATCATAGCTGTTGTTGGCTGTTGCCCGTGGGAACCTGGGCAATCCGGCGTTAGCAAAAGCTGCCGAACTGGCGGCCGACCCGTTAACTGAAGCTGCCTGGCCATGGACTGAGCTGCCGTTGCCTAATGGTCCCTTAGCAGGAGAGTGGCTCATGTAAGGTGAACCGATGTCAGGCATTTGTCTCTTAGAACTTTTCTTTGGCGACCTGACAAGATAAAAGGAAGGTTTTACATAGTGTTCTACTTTTATTGTGTTTGTACCAGTGGTTGCCTGACTTCAGATTTTTTTTTTAAAGTTGATAGTTATGTGATGAAAGTCCAGTCGACACTGATTATTCTCTGATAAAAACACAGTAGAAAGTAATGAAATCCATTTTCTAGACCTGAACACATATGTTGAGAACAGACAGCTCATGTGCTACATACTGTGAGCTGCAGATATGTATAGCCTGTATAAAAACAGGCTGCACCTCAGTAGCATTTAATAGTACTCCACAGTGTGTTGTTAGATGGGATAGTGTAGCAGCTAAAGGTCTAATAACTTTATCAAATAGTTGTTGTGCAGCCTCCTTCTCTCTGTTACCGCAGGACATTTGATCAAGTTGTTAACTGAGGAATTGGACCGTTCCTCTGCTAGCGTTAGCAATAGCCTTTTCAGATTGCAGTAGTACTTTAGCTGTATTTCAGTACTGACATGTCACGGTAGTATGGGACCAATGACCCACTGGGCTCCTCACCTGTCTTCTAGGACGCATCTATGTTGTTACTGTCACGGAATCAGTGACGAGTCGACATGATGCTTAAAGCGTTACGGTACATCAGTGAAGTCGATAAACTGACTAGTCTGAACAATCCCTAGCCTGTACTACTGTTGTACAGTTCAAAAAAGATTGGTCACATATAATGAATAACTGAATATCTGAGTGTGGATGAATGAATGACTGAGGAACTCACCTGACAGACACTATTATCAGGAGGATGAGGGCTATGAGCAGCAGTCCACCGAGCACAGAGCCAACAATCACCAGAATGAACAGCCAATCTAACAGAACACAACAGAGACAACATCAGTGACAAAGCTAGTAAACAACGTTCCTACAATTGAGTCCTTGAGCATCTTTAAAGCAAAGTTACACAGATTTTTTTAGACAGGAAGTTCTCATGCGTTAATCATGTGCTGTATACTCACTTTCATTGCAGTTAAAACCAGAATGACCAAATGGACACCTGAAAGACAAAGAAAATGAGTTTATCATTCAGATAGATAGATAGATAGATAGATAGATAGATAGATAGATAGATAGATAGATAGATAGATAGATAGATAGATAGATAGATAGATAGATAGATAGATAGATAGAAGCACTTACTCCTCACACACAGAACCCAATGGTCTTGTTCCACTGGGACAAGCTGCAAAAATATAAAACATTTAAAAGTCAGTTTGTTGTTTGGTCGACGAAACATTAACACACTCTTCAGACATTTAAAAATCTAAAACTAAATCCTCTCACCAAGACATATTCTGCTACTGAGATCAGTCGGAACGTAGTCGGGCTGACAGGTGCAGTTGAAAGTTCCTTCTAGTGGAGAGCACCTTGTGGTGACTACATCACATGGGTTCCTCTGACACAGGTCTACCTCTTTAATTCAAGGGAGGGAAAGGAAGATCATTTCAGTGAAACTCAGTCAAACATCTAGAACAAAATATGCACAAAACTTTCCAAACAACTAATCAAGACAAATGACAGATCACATTGGACTTAAAGACCACATGCTTAGGGATAATCTACACCTTACTGCAATACACTACACTCACAGTGCATCTCTGAAATGTTGCTTTGTTAATTCATTTCCATGTGATATAATAAAATCACAATCTATTCTAATCTAAAGATGAGTGGATAAATTAATGTCAGACAGAGTTGTAGATTAAAGAACATCTCTGCCTGAGAACAAATCAGTCTTGAGTATTTGAGTTTTACTCTGATACTTTTTTTTACCATTGAAGTACTTAATGACTGGACTAGATCCAGGTAATTAACTCACCTCTAAAAGTTGCCCCTGCCAGTGAACAGTCAGTGCATTCAGTGGCAGTCTTCACCATCTGTTGAACTTGTGATGTTGTGACTGTGGACTCTGGTGAGTAGATGAGCTCTACTGACGCATTGACATGTTGATTCACCCTTAATCTAATGTTGCTGACTGGCCTATAGGGACAGAAATCACTCTTAATGATGGTAATTATTAAGTGCAGTAGGATCTGAGTGAACTGCTTCAAGATAGATGGATGGTTAATTCTATACTCAAAACTTACACGAGTGCCAGCACTATACATCCACGGTAAGTACGATCAGATCCCAAACTCTTGTCCAGCTGTGTTTTGGAAGAAAGAAAATGTAATTTTGTTTAGGTCATCTGACAACACAGGTATATGGTTTGATACCTAAGTGTTGTACATTTATTAGAATTAATAAAGATGTCAGTATAACTGAAAGATAGAGAGAGGAAATGTGTTTTTCACCTCTTCTGTAATATTGTCTGCAGCCCTTTTGAACGCTGGTGATGCCTTGTTTGACATACTGTCCTCATAAACTATCTCAGGCAGTTGTAGTAGTCCAGGGAAAACTTTGGCTAAAACAAGAAAACACCACAGTAAGACAGATGTACACTTAAAAGCTTTTTTAGAAGAGAGTTATTTATCTCTAGTGTTTAATTCGGTGACTCCACTGCGTACCGTTACATACATTTACTAAAGTATTAGAAACTCTAAAACTCTTTAATATGAAAAATGGTATTACATTGTATTAGTTGTCATTTTCCCATGCAGCACTAACCTCATAGTGGTAGTACCAAACAAATACTTACCGGTCTCACAGCGATTAGTAACGTTGCTGTAGTAATCTCCAGGCAGACACAAGCATACAAAGGTCTGATCAGCACGAGCCTCACATGTGCTTCCTCTGCCACAAGGGTTATTATCACAGGGATCTTGAAATGAAAAGAAGCATCATGTGAGTACTGGTATTGTTGTTGAAGAAGCTGTGACCTGTAGCTGATGTTGTTGGGGTAGTACCTGGAGCTGCTGTCGTAGCTGGAGCTGCTGTCGTAGCTGGAGCTGCTGTAGTACCAGGAACTGTTGAATTACCTGAAGTTGTATTACTTGGAGTCAGTGTAGTAATTGAAGGTGATGTATTCTCTGGAGGCGTGTCATGAGTCACTGCTGCTGTCGTCAATGTTGTTGGTAGAAGAGCTGTTGTTGGTAGAGTCACTGTTGTTGTTGGAGACACTGTTGTTGTTGCATTCAGTGTTGTTGCTGGAGACAGTGTTGTTGTTGTTGCATTCAGTGTTGTTGCTGGAGACAGTGTTGTTGTTGTTGCATTCAGTGTTGTTGCTGGAGACAGTGTTGTTGTTGTTGCATTCAGTGTTGTTGCTGGAGACACTGTTGTTGTTGTTGCATTCAGTGTTGTTGCTGGAGACACTGTTGTTGTTGTTGCATTCAGTGTTGTTGCTGGAGACAGTGTTGTTGTTGTTGCATTCAGTGTTGTTGCTGGAGACAGTGTTGTTGTTGTTGCATTCAGTGTTGTTGCTGGAGACAGTGTTGTTGTTGCATTCAGTGTTGTTGTTGGAGACGGTGTTGTACTTTGTCCCACAGCTGTATGTTCAGCTAAGAGAAGATAAAACTTCATTAATCCTGAAGGAAATTAATTTGCGAGAGGAACACAATCATAATACATGTTTATAAAGAGAAAGAAACTTTAGACCAATATACATAAATAAGGTGTTCAAGATGTAAAATGTCAGAACCAGTGCTAGAGTTAAGTTGTTTTCATTGTTGTAGCTAAATGGGCTGATGGTGTGAGGTTAAAGCAGCACAATATACTGTAGTAATAAGTGATAAGCTGTAGTGAAAGGGTTAAACCTCAGATGACTTTGTGATGCCAACAATCCAACTCTAGGAAATGAACATTAATTATTCTGTTTCTGAGGATCATCCAATAAAGAGAAACAGATCCAAATTAGACTCGTTTAAAACCAATGGCGCTAATTTACATTCAGTTTTATGATAAAGTAGAATGATTCTATAGGTATATAGTCTGTGCCCAGCCCTTACCTGAAGATAAAACAGAAGAAAGCAAGTCCATCTGTTCAGGATGTTTTTCATACGTTAATTATTGTAGCAGCTTGAAATTTAAAGACTGACCAATGGTTCTTACATGTTTTTATTTTTTTAATCAAGGCAGCGTATGAACTTATCCATGTCGCCCACACTGAGGCTGAGACAGTGAATTCTTAGACCTGACACATATTGAGTGTGGTACGATCAGGGAAGTAGAAGAAACTGGACCTTTTAGAGGAAAATACTTTAAACAGATCTAAAATATTTAAATCAAGAAAAGGTGAAGGTAATTAAGTGTATTTTCATGTTGCTTTCCTTTTTATATGAACAAATAGGATGAAGAAACAAAGTAAGGTCTTCCACAGCAATAAGTTCCACTAATGAACTCCCAAAACTAAAACCAGTTCCTGCATCTGTCTAATAAAGGTCGTATAAATCTCATGCTGAGTTTTTAAGCACGTAAAGCATTAACCAGACCAGAGACCAAACCTTGAGTGGAATGTGACTTCCTAAAGAAAGGTAGGATATCAACGGGGTCAGAGCTAAGGTAAGACTTTCAGCATCAGACTCACGGTCAAACACTTTTCTTTGTTCGTTATTGCACTAAAACTATCCAGACAGGAAGAAGAAACAGTTGAAAGACAAAGCTTGTGTTGTTGTTAACTCAACTTTTAAATAATGCACATAATTGATAGTCTGAACTTTGAGTTTGTTTAGAATCAAAACTAGGAATTATCACTGGATTAGAAATGTCTACAGTAATCTGTTATCTAAAGCCTTTTAAACGTCAGATGTGTGCACATTTATTGCTCAGTTAAAACCCAAAACAAACTGGAATAATCTGAAATTAGCTGAAATTTGCTGAAATCAAAAGACGAGGATATTCCTCTCAGTTGTAAAGTTTACGTGATGAGGGAGTTTTTGATCGTCTGATCCTCTTATCATCAACATTAAAGACTTTGCACATGTAGGATTTAATAAAATCAGGATACTTACCAATAACAGCAACAACTATCCAAAGAACAGAACAGAATATGAAGTTTTGAGCCATTTTCAGTGAATGGAAGCACAAAACGTCAACAATAGAAAGACAGACGCTGAGAGCAATGAGTGGACGAGGCTTCAGCACTGAATAACCCTGGAGGATGAGAGTTCAGGTGTCTTGTACTGGTGGTTTTAATCATTAGCCACTCCTTCCAGGGCGGTACAGAGCACTAAAGTATTTTTACCACCCAGAAGAAGGGCATTTATCAAGTTTCCATGACACACATCTCTTCAGTTGTGTGTCATGGTCTAGAGTGTCTTGAGATAATTTGTATTGTTATTGACGC